>JAMPIV010015432.1:0-264180 GCA_024509875.1 Oreohelix idahoensis
TCTGGTCGATTCCAATGAGGCGCCTGTGGATTCATCATTCTCCCCCCTTTTTGGTGAATCCTGGGGGCATCTATCATTTTTGGGTCCTGTAGCAATTGAATACAGCTTACGGGGTGCTAACCCGGTCAGCCGGACATGATCAGTCTGATTTTCTGTTCTATGGTCTGGTGATATCCATGTTGCCTTTTGTAGTCTCTTATGTAGAAACATGCTTCCTCCTATAGCCAGTTGATTTGAAGCACAGAAGTTTGAGAATAGTTCCCCATTTTCATTCATTATTCCTAGCCCATGTTTTCTTCAAAGCCGGTGTTGACAGTACCTATCTGCATTCACGTCACCCATCAAAATTGTGATGTCTCTTCTCTTTACTTTCTCCATAATTTCCTGCTAACTCGTAGTATAAAATGCTTCTTTCACAGACTCTTCTTTGTCATTAGTTGGTGCAAAACATTGGATGACATTTACATTTATTTTCTTTTTAGCTGTTTTAAAAGTAGCTGTTTTTATTCTGGGTCCAACAGCTTCCCATTCAATGAGTGCTTTCTGTGCTTCTTTAGATAACATAAGAGCTACCCCTTCACTGTGGTGTGAACTTTCGTCTTCATGTCCCGAGGACAGCATCAATTCACCTGTGATGAGTTTCTTCTTGTCTACCCCCTTCTACTGTGTTTCACACAGTCCCAGAACCTCGATTTATATACAGTATATCCATGACAAGAACAAAACTAGGCAGTTGTTGTTTAACTTGTGCTTCTCGCTCTTGTGCAGCCAATGCCAAATTGAAAAACTCCTTGGTATTATTGACGCGGTAGATCTAGGCTTTTCTGCCATTCCGAAACATGCTGAGCTGAAGTCATGAGCTCCAGTTTCTCCAGCTTGGCTTGCATTTAAAGGATCGTCACATCTGGTCCCAAGCTAGGAGGAAGAGTGAGTGGCACACTGTGCATTCCTCACCATCCAGGGGGCTCTCCAAATATGCAGAGCTAAAATACTGTGCTCTGGTTGGCTCTCCCAAGGAATCGTCACGTCCTACACAGAGCCACTTCTCAGCTCCCCCTGCCTATCATGGGGTCCATAGTGAGATCCTCCTGCATGCACAGAACCAGGTAAAAGCAAGAGTTAGATCTGGGGCTCAGTGACTCCTCCAAGCTTAGTGTGCAATGCTGTGTTCTCAGCACATTTCACCACAGAGGGAGTCCCTGGAAGTGTGTGGATGATTTCAAGAGTCAGTGAGGGTGTAATTAGCCTCACAGACAGAAGTTCACATCCAAATCTACATACTATAGCATTGTGCCATATTAAGGATGACTCCAGTTATGTCTCCATGCATAACTAGGCAGTAAGGATTATGGCCCATGTTACAACTACCATGTCTTTGCCTGGGATAGGATGAACAAAAACAGTGCAGAAAAGAAAGTAAGAACTAGTCTAAATATATACAAGTCATGAAACAAACAGGATATCATACACTAAAGTCACGAATCAAGAGTTTTTAACCTGTCTTTATTTAAATAAAAACATGTATTACATCTGATCTCAAAGACAGTACAACAAAAAATGGAATCTGATGAAGTCACTTCACACTAACAATGAGATTTCCACAAAAACTCATTGCAAACAAACAAAGAAATACAGCTGTGAAATATTACAATAATTCTGTAAAATTCCAAAAGTTATTTTTGTTTTTAAATCATAAAGTTCATGATAACAATAGTCAATGAAAATGTCATCAAATGTCCTAGGGGGACAAAGGAAGTAATGCCAACAACTAACAAGTGTTTCTAGAAAACCCTAAATGTTCTTCTAGAGCTGGTGAAAGAAGTTCAGCAGTAAATATATCATAAACTGTCCAATAAGAAGCATAAAATATCTGTGAAACCATCCAACAAGAACCAGAAAATATCTTGCTAAATCATCCAGCAATAACCAAACTTGTTAAGATGCTTCCTGGCCAAGTCTTAAGTAGGGAGCTAGAAACCTGGACAATAAAAATGAGTACGCTTCTGACACATGGACCAGAAAATACTGAGGAATATGAGCAGACAGATATCCAGGACAAAAATTCTATTCTTTTTCTTCAAGTACCATGCCTGATGATCATGTCTCTCCACAACTTCCTGTCTCCAATACTATCTATCAATTCTGTTGTTGACTTCTTCCCCTGCCACGATGACAAACAGTTCAGTATCTTCTCTGTCAATCCTTCCTGTTGTTGCAACATATTCCAGCTTTCTAAAAATAGGATAAAATCCTATTACAGGAATAGAAAACTGCAGATCTTAAACATGTGACTGACAAGGGGGGTTAAAGGTCAAATTTACATGAAAATTAAGAAAGAGATGGCATCTGATAAGAATTATTACAGAGTAACTCACAAGAAAATTACGCAATGAAAGAGTAATACAGGATAATGTCTGATCTAACAAGGATGGCTAGACACAAACTTGCTTGATGAAATGCACTGCTGACCGTATACAAACAAATACAATGTAGGACAAGAAATTATCAACAAAGTTGTAGAGTGGCTCAACAGGGACAGAACTGGCAATCACACAGTGATAACGACGACTGTCAATCGTAAAGCATTTCTCAGCTCAAAATAGTTGGCACTCACATTTTGCACTTTCAAAGTAACAGCTGTAAAATGATGGATAATTCTCTCAACAGAAATCTTAACATCACAAATCAGATCGATCTTTCTCACTTGCTGGAAGACTAACCTCATCAATTTTATCAAAATGTCCATGCCACTGATTAAATGCTAGTAGTGCCACATTCTTGGCACCTATAACAGCCATCTCCATGGCAGCTGCAGCAGACTCGACGGCATTGATGTAGTACAGCTTGTCATACAGCATGAATGGTGGCAAGTCTATCTTTGGTTTGTATTCCGGATAAGCTAGCCAATCCACAAGTCTTAAGTCAGTGCGACTATCAAACAACTGGTTTATTTGTTCTTCTGTTGGCACTTTATTTAAAAATGTTTTCCAAACTGCATGGTCTGTGTCTATGACTGTCTCAGCCTCCGAGTCTGGATCCACTGGAGACTGTTTGCCTATAGAGTTGAAAAATAAATCTGGACTGATAGTAAAAAGATCTGGAGGAAACTCGTTCTGACTGTTCAAGTTAAAAGTGCTAGCATTTATTCTCCCCTGAACAAACATGGCTACTGTTGTATGGTAATCCTGGGTGAAAGATGTCACAGGATTAGGGAAGTCAACAAAAGATATTTTGTTTCTGCTGCCGAAAACGGGCGTTGCTATGACGACAATATCATACTCTCGTGAATTGGTTTCCTTCTCTTGTGAATGTGTCTTCTCATATTCAACTTCAAAGGTGACACTTCCAGTTCCAAGCTCATCTTTCATCAAACTAACAGAATTAACTCTTGCCTCAATTAGTGATGCTTTTGATTCCTTCAGCAATGATACTGCAATTTGTTTGTTTCCACCACGCACTGACCACAGGCCTGGCTCTGCCCCCAGCAAAGAAACAGCACCTGTAAAAGAAACGCTGTATATTTACTTAGAAATGGGAACAATGAAATTAAATGGCATAATTTGTATTAGCCTACTCCATCCACGTATTTTCTCAATTAACAAAACATAACCACAGCTCCTGTACATACGTTTTCACTACGTGTCACATGACTCATCAGTATCCTTTCTTTTTATTCCTCAAGGAACATAGTGCAGCAACTATTGTGGACCATCTCTGCTCTACACATGATTCCAGTTGCTTTGGTTGCCTCGTGTACCATTCTTCTACTGGCTACTTTTGTCCACTCACTTTTGTCATTCCCAGTGGGTTCTAATTAAGGGAATTCTAGACACTGGATAAATGGAAACAGAACAAATAGCTTTGGTGTTTAATTGTTGCTGCATGAACATATTCAGTCATTTATCATTCAGCCTCCTGTAGTGTAGAGTTTAATTGTTGCTGCATGAACAGTCATTATCATTCAGCCTCCTGTAGTGTAGAGTCTCTCAACAAACCCATGCCAAGCCTTCATGCCCTGTGCCATCTGTTCAAGGAATTTCATTGCCTCCTTTATCCGTTAACATTTATATCACCAATTCCCTTCTCCATGGGTGTTTTACAGGGATTCTACCTGCACTGCCTTGTAATTCTATCAACTGGCTCAATTCAGTGCCTCTTCTTCATCTCTTTTCCACTAGTATTTGTCTGTTTCTTTCTGTTAGTTCCATATTGGTGTTCTTGTCATACTTACTTAGTCGTTCCCCTTCTACCGTGAGGTGTAGAGGTTTGGAAGAGAGAGCGCCAGACTATCCTATCAGCTGTCTTCCTCCTGGCCTGGTTCCATTCTAGTCCTCGGTCCTTCAAAGATTGTCTAATTTTGTCCTCCCAGCAAACTCTGGGTCGTCCTGGGGGTCTGGATCCCTGGCTCTTTGTTTCCCATGCTTGTCGTGGCAGCCGATCTTCTCCCATTCTGCAGACATGGCCAAACCATCTTAGTTGGGACTGTTCTATTTGGGTCTGCAGCGGGTGGGATTTTAGGCCTTGATGTATTGTCTGGTTGTGGACCATGTCTCTTCTTGTTACTTCAACCACCTTCCTCAGATACCTCATTTCTGATGTTTGGATCTGGCTTTTGTGGGTTGTAGTCATTGCCCATGACTCGCATCCATATGTCAAGACTGGGACATAGGTGCAGCGGTATACAGCCATCTTCGTTTTCTTACCAACCTCTCTCTTGCTGAGGAAACCTCGATTAATGGCCTGAAAAAGTCTCCCAGCTGCTGCTTTTCGAGTGGCCAACTCTTCTTTGATGCCTCCCTTTCGGCCTATAATAGCTCCGAGGTATTTAAAGTGGTCGACCTGCTCCAGGACCTGTTCTCCCAGCTTAATCTGATGTCTTCTTTCTTCTCATGATATCACCATGGATTTTGTTTTAGAACTGCTTATGACCATCCCTCTCTTCTCCAGCTCTTCTTTCCAGATTTGCAGATTGGATTGGAGATGTGCCTCTGATTTAGCAATCAGGGCAACATCATCAGCAAATGCCAGTCTGAAATACAGACCTGTCTCATCTTCCAGTACCCCACTGAATACTTTCTTGTTCTCTCCTTACATGCCTTGATGACATAGTCCATGAGGAGTATGAAAAGGTAAGGTGACAGGATATCACCTTGTCTTACACCAGTGGTGGTCCTGAACTCTTCTGACTTATGGTTTGCAGTCCTCACATAATTTCTGCAAGACTTGTAGAAGCTCTGTATAGCATGAATCAGAGGTGCTGGAATGTTCTTCCTTGCCAAACAGTCCCAAACTTTGGGACTGTTAAAGTTCTTGTCATACCATTTTAATCCTTCTATTCTGTGTAAGTAGCCATTTTTGAAAGTCTATGACATTTTCTGTCATGCTTGTTCTTTGTCTCAGTCAGTTATGACTGAAGGAGCTATTATTATATTATTACTTGTTGTTCTCCATACAGAATGGGAGAAGATCGGCTACCATGACAAGCATGGGAAACTAAGAGCCAGGGATCCAGACCTCCAGGACGACCCAAAGTCCGCTGGGAGGACAACATTAGACAATCTTTGAAGGACCAAGGACCAGAATGGAACCAAGCCAGGAGAAAGACAGCCGATAGAATAGTATGGCACTCTCTCTTACAAACCTCTACACCTCACGGTAGAAGAGGAACGAATAAGTAAGTAAGTTGTCCATACACTAGGACTGCACTGACATTCAAGTTGAAGATTCTTGTTTTTGTGTTGGGCTTGATTTCTTTATATTTTCCACTGCAGTGATAGCTCCTCTAGCCATCTGTCTGTATTTGATAATCAATGTCTGTCTCTCCAACTTTGCCTATATCGCTGCCAAATTATGTCAGAGTTCACATCTTGTAAGGATCTTTCTCCAACTGCAGTCTGGCTAACATCTGCTACACTCATTCTCACAATCTTTCTCTTTTCCCCTGTGTATTTTCAGACCCAATTGTATATGTGTTACGGTATATGATATTAACGCCGTCTGCTAAAGGTTACCAGACGTGCAATTGTAAAAGGTTAAGGCATTTAATATATTGCGATAGAGGTTTCAATTTTGAACGCTTTAGACACGATCGATTATGACGTGTATAGAGTTGTTTAGGACACAGTCGGTAACTAAGAAACGCTACCCTTTTCACATTGACCGTCAAGCTGTTAAGACGCGTATGACTTTCCTTCCAATGTTGGGCATGGTATTGCCATACAGATATATTTTATGCAAGTACGGACATGGGTCAGTCCATTGCTATTACGAAGATTTGAAATGATTAAAGGTCAGTACGAAGTGAAAAATTAAGGAAGGATGAATTACAGTCCATAGTATTTGATTTTGCCAGACTCATAGACTCACTGTCGGCCGTTGGAAAACCCCAACCGCGCGTGCATACAGCTATGACAATCTGCATACAGTAATTTGATTATTGGACAAGGACTGATAGGATATCTACATATCTATGCCATATATTTTCAAGTTATAATATGTACCTTTGTGATCAACATGCATGAATCGTCTTGACGTGTAATCTGTATTAAATAATTGTGGACTCAATGGAACCGACTTGTCACATCAATCGTATTCCAAGGTTCAATTATTGTTCAGAATCTTCCACCCCTGCATTCGCGTAATCTTACATAGAAGGCACGATACACGATCACTCAAGAATATCAAGAAGATAAAACAATGGCCAGAATTTATAATTACTTTATTGACATTATATGGAACATTGTTCAGAGCTAACCAAACCACTACTTGCAACAGACCACTTGCAACAGTGGTGTCCGGTGTCTGGGGATCGACAAAAAAATTTCTGAATGACTTTCGAATGAAATGTTTACGATCAAGTTACGATCACATGATGTGCTGAATTATGACCTATGACGCAGTACTCAGTCTAATGCCTAACAACGCGACGTCACTGAAATTCGTGTAGGTGAAACTATCGGAGAAAAACTGAAGTCGTTCTTTTAAGCCTAACCAAGGGAAAAATAAGTCATTTGAAGCAGACACAAGAAATGGACTACAGGAGCAGGCAGTCAAGGGCATTAGCCTAGCTGTTGACGACCTATAGCACTGACCGAAGCAACGGGAAAGATAAGTCTAGCTGTTTAAATTGTCGTCATTGCAAAACCGTAATACTGAGTCCATTTCGCTTTGATTAGGCATGTCTATGTATTTTCATGTATATATGTTAAATTTGTTTTCCATCGTATGTATTTGTTGTTAATTCGTGGGCCGGTTGGAGAGGGAACTGAAATCTCTGGGAATGTCGCGAACAGCTGACCACCTAGATTTCAGTCGTTCTTAGGGAACTTAAACGATCGCACTTTTGGAAGCCCATTGAGGTTGCCATTGGACAGTCTGTCCAAATTTGCTACCGTTTGACAATTTGCGTTAGCTGTACTGTCCCGTAGATAATTGGTGTATTTTATTCGTATTCAGTTAATAATTTTATTCAGTTCTGTACCATGTTCGTCACTATTTCGTCCATTCTCCTCTGACTATCATTTATTTTATGATTATTAAATTTTCGTCCGTTATGAGTCCTGTGACGTCATCATTTTTCGCAGTCATTTTTTTTGTGTGTACCTTGAATATTCAGTTGACCTCAGGTCAGACCTTGACCCTTCATTTGGTCTGTGACATTTCCGCTTATTTTATTTAGTTCATAAATTCATTTTTAATTGTGAAAATGTCTTGTTTGCGTCTTGACATTGTTTGTACCCTTTAGTTGCATCATTGCTTGTCTGTCCTCATGATATATATTTATATTACATTAATAATATGCTATTATATGCAATAATACACTTGTAATCTAATTTAATTAATTTTTTCTGAAATTTAAGGGTAATATGGGACATTGCATAATTATGCAGTGATAGTCCAAGAAAGTAGCACTACAATTTATCATAGATGCCTAGGGCATAATAATATAATATATATATTGACAAAATAAATAATCTTATAGCTACCTTTGAGGTAATAGACCCATTGTATATTATTTAATATACTTTTCTGGTACTAAGAGAGTGACTTAGTACATTGAACAATATAATTACTAGGAATTATACCCAACATTATTGGATATTGAGGTTAATTGGGTGATATAATTACATTATATTTAACAGATATCATAACTATTTATGATATAGTATTATTTAGATACAATATTGTTACAAAATATTGTCTATTAGGTGAACTTAAACATTAAGTTCAATACTATTGTGATTACTTATATTGAATATTTCTAAGTTGAGTAAGTATAATAATTACTCTGAAGCTACTATTGACTATTTTAATCAGTAATTATCAATAATTACTACAGATAAAAGTCAAAATGCTTACTATAGACCATTTCGTTAAAATTGGCCGTGATTATGGTTATAAATCTCAAGAACTTCGTCAGTTTGCTGAATCAGAACTCGAAAAATATGAAAGAAAGGAAGAAGAGAAAAAGGCTGCATTAAAGAAAGAGGAAGAGGAACAAAAGGCAGCATTAAAGAAAGAGGAAGAGGAACAAAAGGCAGCATTAAAGAAAGAGGAAGCAGAACTTGAGATGAAGCAAATTGCCAAGGAAAATAGGTTGAGAGAGATTGCTCAACGTGAAAGAGAAGAGCAAAGAGCAATCTCCAGGCAGGAAGAAGAGAATAAATTGAAACGAGAGGAAATTATTTTACAACAAGAAATGGAATTGGCGCGTATTAAATTGGAGACAGCAAGATTACAAGCACAAAATGCTGATGCAAACCAGAATAATAACGCACAAAATGGATCATCATCCAGCCAGCCTAAACACTTCTACAACTTTAAACTACCCATTTTCAACTTGAACGTCGACGACCTTTCATCGTTCCTGGCACGTTTTGAACAGACTTGCAAAACAAACCATTTGCCTGAAGAGTCATGGGTACTCAAGTTAAATGAATTCTTGGTTGGAGAACCACTGACAGCTTCTCAAAATGCTGACCCATCAATAGCAAATAACTACGGTGCTATTAAGTCCTTGCTTCTACGAAGATTTCACCTGGACGAGGAACACTGTAGGTTGAAATTTAAGGGAATTTTACCTGAATCTCCAAGGGATTTTGCAGGATTCATTGCGAATATACGCAATACATTTAACAGATGGGTTGAACTGGCAGAAGTCAACAAATCATACGACAAATTAGTTGATTTACTACTACGAGATAAGGTATTATCTTCAGTTAGCCAGCCATTTTTTGCATATTTGCAGGAGCGTAAACCAGGTACTATGGATGAGTTAGAAAAAATTTCTTTAAACTACTGTTCGGCACACCCGAATGCAACCATTTCTAACTCCTCATTAAGAGAACCTCTACCTGTGGCGTCTAATATGGCCTACAATCACAATAACAAACAAAGACATCACAGTGTAGACAGAAGCAGGTTCCAAAGAAATCACAATGTTAACTTTCAGAAGGGACATAATAATGATTTCAACAATAAAAATGAGTTCAACAGAGGTAGATCACGAGATAGAAATTATTCACCTCAAACAAACTACCACAATGGTCAACATAACACTCATTATAATCGATCACATACTCCCAATGATAATAGTAACTGGAAGGGTAATAATCATGGCTCGAGACATCGAGATAATAGTTACTATAGAGGACGACGAGATAATTCTAACAATTATACTCGGAATCGATCTCATTCTCGGGGATCATCTCATTACAACCATAATACAGGGGCGGCAGTTACAAATAATACTACCCCTATAGCTCAGGTTCCACTTGACAATAATACAACACAGTCTTCTGCTGCATGTTTTGCTATTAATTATAATGTGGCAAATAGTTGCCAGCAATGCAATCTTATTTTTCAGAAGGCGAAAGAAACAGTGCTTAACTGCGGACATATTATACCACAGGTAGGTCTTGCAGTCAACGATGGAACAGGCCTACTAATTTTTAACAGGGGATTAGTTAATGGATCCGTCGTCTCAGTATTGAGGGATTCGGGATCCACAACGATTGGTGTACGACAGTCGCTGGTACATCCCAGCTGTGCAACGGGGGAATATGTTCGTTGCATGACGTTTGGTGGAACAATAGAGTTTTACCCCACAGCTATTATTCATGTCAACACTCCTTTCTTCACAGGAAACGTAAAAGTATGTATGCTAAAAAAGCCTATAGCTGATTTGATGGTTGGTCGTATACACGGCAGTAAAGATTGTACTCCAGATGAGATTATAGAATGGGAGAAACATAACCTATGCACTGGAAACGCCGTGACGACTAGAGCACAGACTCAACTCATGGAGAAAGTTGATGATAATAAAATGGATGCAGACAACCAAGAGGAATTTGTAGTCAATTCACCTATTGACAGGGAAACATTTGCAACCAAACAAAAAGAGGATAAATCTTTAAAAATTTTTTTTACGTTGGTTGATAAAGTTGACAATCTATCCTCAGGTAATAATAACAAACATTGTTTTGTTATTAAAAATGGCATATTGATTAGATGTTTTCATGACAAATCACAAATGAAACAACAAGTTATGGTCCCATATACTTTTAGACGGTACATTCTTCAACATGCACATGACTCACATTGTGCTGGACATATGGGATATACTCGAACACGATCTCGAGTACTGTCTTCATTCTTTTGGCCAGGGGTGTCAAGAGATATTTCGCAGTATGTACGTTCCTGTACTACATGCCAAGAAGTGAAAGCACGTGGAGCTTTTCACACGGCGCCTATTCAGGCTTGCGATATCTCAGTGAGACCTTTTGACAAGATGGCAATAGACATTATTGGTCCATTGCTACCATCGGCCAGAGGACATAGATTCGTCCTTACGTGCATTGATTTGTGCACACGATGGCCGGAAGCTATCCCATTAAAGACCACCACTACCACAGATGTAGCTGATGCACTACATCTCATCTTTTCTAGAATAGGGTTTCCTAGAAAACTTTTATCAGACCATGGGTCACAGTTTATATCTGACACCATGAAGGAAGTCATGAAAACTTGGGACATTGATAGGAATTTAAGTAGTATTTATCATCCGATGAGTAATGGTGCGGTTGAAAGACTTAACCGTACACTTAAACAACTACTACATAAGGTTACTGCTAAGCACCCTCATGACTGGGACAGAGCACTCCCAGCTGTTCTATTTGCTTATCGGGAGGTACCGCATGAACAAACTGGCTTCTCTCCCTTTGAATTAGTTTTTGGTGCTCCCCCAAGAGGTCCTATGGGACTAATAAAAGACTTATTAATTGACGACGAGATGACTCAGGACACTCAGTCATCTTACGAGTACGTGATTAATCTTCGGAAGAACATTATTGAGTCTTGCCAGTTGGCAACAGCTTCTTCTGAGGCTGCAAAAGCTAAGGCTCGATCTCTACAAAATAAGTCTCGACGATTACGCCAATTATTCCCAGGCGACGAGGCTTATGTGTTACTTCCTCACAATAACAATAAATTATTGATATCTTGGAATGGTCCTTACAAAGTCATTGATAAAATTTCCGACGTTGATTACGTCTTAGATATCAAGGGACACAAAAAGATATTTCATATTAACATGCTCAAGCAATTTCATACACGTCCTGAACACTTACAGTCAATTTTTCATGAACTAGATGACAACACAGTATCCACTTGTCATTATACTAACTTATCTGTCATCCAGGAAGAAGAATCTTCTTTTCCTGAGGTACAGTTACCGTTACCTGTACCAGTAGTTCAACCTACTGAATCTTGGCGGGATGTAACCATCTCTTCAACGGTTACACCGCAACAGCGTCTACAGATTGCTAATCTATTACAATCTTATCCAGATGTGTTGACCGACGTTCCGGGTCGCACATCGGCTATCAGTCATGACATTACTCTCAATGACGATACACCTATTCGTGTACATCCCTATTCTGTTCCTTTACATTTCCTTGCTAAAACTACTAAAGAACTTGAACAGATGTTGTCTCTGGGAATCATTGAGACTAGTAATTCGCCATTCTCTTCTCCATTAGTGATTGTCCGGAAGAAGGACAATAACATTAGACTATGTGTTGATTATAGAAAATTAAATGCTAAGACTATAGTTGACAGCGAACCACATCCACTTATCGACGACTTACTACCACGTCTATCCAACGCAACTATATTTAGTAAGATAGACTTAACTAAAGGTTATTGGCAGATACCACTGACCGAAAAGGCTAAGTACTACACCGCATTTTCCACGCCACAAGGTCTATACCAGTGGAATGTGATGCCTTTTGGGCTTGTTAATGCGCCAGCTACCTTCATTCGCCTGATGCGACAAATTTTATCAGGTAGACCAGACGTTATTACATATATTGACGACATATGCTTGTTTAGTTCGTCGTTTGAGGAACATGTTTTGGGACTTAGATATGTTTTTGACACTCTAAGGAATTATCATCTAACTGCTAAACCTACAAAGGTGCAAATCGCGTGTAATGAGATAACCTTTTTGGGACATATCATTGGATCGGGATATATCCGAACGTTACCTAGTACAGTCTCAAAAATTCTAAACATAGCAATTCCTCAGACGAAGAAACAGGTCAGGAGTTTGTTAGGACTTGTTCAATATTACAGTAGATTCATACCAAACTTGTCATCCATCACGGCTGTATTGTCTTCATTGTTAAAAAAAGATATGCCGGTGAAGGTGACATGGACTGGTACATGCAATGAAACTTTCAACAAAATTATAAATTTGTTCTCACATGAACCAATTTTAAGACTTCCCGATGCTTCCAAAAGATTTTTCTTACGAACAGATGCTAGTAACTACGGCATTGGTGCATGCCTGCTCCAGAACCATGACGGCATTCTACACCCCACCTTATATATATCAAGAAAGCTGAAGCCGGCTGAAACAAAGTATTCCACAGTCGACAAGGAACTTTTGTCTGTGATCTGGGCAATAACGAAGCTGGAGAAATTCTTACTCGGTGCCCCCTTTACCATACAGACGGACCAACGTGCGGTCGCATCCTTGCGTCGATCCAACCACAAAAGCCAAAAACTTGCCAGATATTCAATCATCCTACAGCCATTCGAGTTCTCCATTGAACACATACCTGGCACTGAAAATTGTGTGGCAGATGCGTTGTCACGTAATCCTATTGACGACGAATAATCAACATTGACACTCTTAAACTACATCAATCAGAACTACATTGGATTGAACGAAGTATCAACTATAAAGGAACTAACCTTGCCTTCAATTCAAACTTTATAAACACTATATGCATCACAGAATTGAACGACAAGACAATCAAGGTATATATACTTACATTCGAACTTCGTATAATATCCATACACGATATACGAATATCATTGAACAATCATGGAATAATATCTGACGACAAGTCGAACTTATTATCCTATGGACTCTTAATTCTTCGATGCAGTTATAAATGACATTTCTTTCCGACGTGGACATTTGAACACTTTTGCCTAAAAGAATTCATCAGGATCAAGACTACGGATGGATCATCATATCCTATACTAATTAATTAGTTAACTTAACTTCTTAATTGAATTATTATCAATAAAATGAAAAGTGAAAAAAAAAAATTAAATGAAAAAAAAAAAAAGAGAACGAAATACTAAAAAGAAGAAATTATGAAAAGAGAAAATAAATCTCACACAAGTATTAGATTAATAATTTTTTTTTAATGTACCTATACAGTATTTAGTTAGTTAAGTTAGTTAGTTATTATTCACTAACACTTAACACACACAATTAAGTTAAAACTTATATTCGAATTTCTTTCTATTTCTTCTTACTTAGTTTGTCTTTTCTTCTCTCATAACATCGCGTGAAATTAGAATCTTAATAATTTAACTCTTAGTTTAATTAATTAATTTAATTTTAATTAGTCAAATTAATTCATATATGACATACTAATACGACAGACCTTACTTTAATTTAATTCTATCATTCACTATTAACATTGGACATTTATTTAGTTGATATAATAATATGTATAATATTGATATATAACGTTAGATGACTATGACAAATAGTTAGTTGACACGACCGCAACAGTTCTACTCAGAACATCGTCGGCCATATGTCACAATTGTGTTAAATTTTTTTGAAAAATTGTTAAGTCGGATAGATATTGAAAAAAAATCTATCGATTTTTTTTTTTCCCCGGTGTACAGGGAATTGTTACGGTATATGATATTAACGCCGTCTGCTAAAGGTTACCAGACGTGCAATTGTAAAAGGTTAAGGCATTTAATATATTGCGATAGAGGTTTCAATTTTGAACGCTTTAGACACGATCGATTATGACGTGTATAGAGTTGTTTAGGACACAGTCGGTAACTAAGAAACGCTACCCTTTTCACATTGACCGTCAAGCTGTTAAGACGCGTATGACTTTCCTTCCAATGTTGGGCATGGTATTGCCATACAGATATATTTTATGCAAGTACGGACATGGGTCAGTCCATTGCTATTACGAAGATTTGAAATGATTAAAGGTCAGTACGAAGTGAAAAATTAAGGAAGGATGAATTACAGTCCATAGTATTTGATTTTGCCAGACTCATAGACTCACTGTCGGCCGTTGGAAACCCCAACCGCGCGTGCATACAGCTATGACAATCTGCATACAGTAATTTGATTATTGGACAAGGACTGATAGGATATCTACATATCTATGCCATATATTTTCAAGTTATAATATGTACCTTTGTGATCAACATGCATGAATCGTCTTGACGTGTAATCTGTATTAAATAATTGTGGACTCAATGGAACCGACTTATCACATCAATCGTATTCCAAGGTTCAATTATTGTTCAGAATCTTCCACCCCTGCATTCGCGTAATCTTACATAGAAGGCACGATACACGATCACTCAAGAATATCAAGAAGATAAAACAATGGCCAGAATTTATAATTACTTTATTGACATTATATGGAACATTGTTCAGAGCTAACCAAACCACTACTTGCAACAGACCACTTGCAACTAAAAAAGTAGAAAATATTTGTGACACTCAGGGTAATCAGAAATTGATGTCATGTGTTGATCATCAGTTTCTAGAGTGATTCTTATGGAGAATGGAGCAACCAATATAGCTGGTCCTCTAGCAGGAAGCATGTACAAAGTACTCACATGGTCTTGCAGCAGTGGTTTCAGTAGCAAACTTTTGACATAATGAGGTTGCCAGTCCCATACACAACCATATACGAGGGGCGTTCAGAAAGTAATGCACCATATCGTTTTTCTCAGCTAATAATGAAGATAGAAGCATGAAATTTTGCACACTTCAAATATGGCATGTACCAATTGTGTGCACCAAATTGCACCGCATCCGGCCAGATAATATGGCTGCCCTAAACCGTTGAAATGGAGCATGTTAACAGCTTGCGTTATAAGCAGCGAATTGTGATAGAATTTCTCGTTGCAGAGAAGGAAACTGTTGTGAACATTCACAAGCGTCTATGTGATATGTATGGAAGTTTTGCAGTCGACAGGAGTACAGTCAGTCTCTGGGTTCAGAGAATCAAAGAATCAGGAAGTGGAGATACGGAGCTGCTTGATCAGCCGCGCTGTGGACGTCCTGCTACAGCCACCAATGCAGAAATGTTGAAATGCGCTGAGGGCATTATTCTTACTGATATGCGAATCACTACTCAACAATTGGCCTTACAGCTGTCAGTCAGCATTGGTAGTGCAAATGCAGTTATAAAAACTCTCAGATTTTCTAAGGTTTGCGCAAGATGGGTTCCTCAAAGTCTCACAAATGACCACCGATTGCAAAGGAAAGCAATTTCTTCTGAATTGTTGGAGCATTTCAATGCTGATCTGATTTTCATCTGTTTGGTCCACTTAAAGATGCACTCCGTGAGACAAGGTTTGAAGATGATGAAGGAGTGATTCATGCAGTGAAGAAATGGCTACATGATCAAGACAAAATCTGGTACGGGCTAGGAATACATGCACTTGTTTCTCGCTGGCATAAAGCCGTACAAGTTGATGGGGATTATGTTGAATAATACGGATGTTTACATGACATATCCATGTACGAGGCCTGTTCAAATGAAACCCAACCGTGCTGCGCCAAGTGGACATTCGTAGGAGGAGCAAGATGACGTCACATCTGACGTAATAAGCACATACGAATGTACAAGTGTGTAAGTGTTCATTCTCCTAGTATTCATTGGTTGTGCTGCAGACCGTTAAAATAATGGCCGGTGTGATAAGGAATCCGTCCAAGGTCGATCAGCGAGCGGTGATTCAGTTCCTAACAGCCGAAGGATGTCGACCAGTCGACATTCATCGCCGAATGAAAGCAGTGTATGGTGAAAAAAGTGTGTCTAAGACTACAGTGAAATACTGGGCACGAATGTTTCGAGAAAGTCGTTATTTAACGAAAGATCTTCCGCGGCCAGGTCAAGTGCATATTGTTGCGACAGAAGAAGCCATTGCCGAGATTGATGCAACAATACGGGTGGACCGTCGTCGGAGCTTACGTTCACTAGCAGAGGAATTCGCTGTGTCTCTTGGGACAGTTCAAATGGTGGTTAGGAAGAAACTGAAGTATCGAAAGGTGTGTTCACAATGGGTCCCATGGATGCTGACCGATCACCATAAGGAAGAACGCATGGGGTGGAGTTTGAACCACCTGCTGCGTTAAGAAGAGGAGGGTGATGCATTTCTGTTGCGCATAGTGGCAGGCGATGAGTCGTGGTGCCACCACTTTGAGCAATGCAGCAAATCAGCGAGCATGCAATGGAAACATCCCGGATCACCAAAACCCAAAAAATTCAAGTCACAGATTTCCGCCAGTAAGGTTATGCTGACCGCATTTTTCGACTATGAAGGGCTTCTATTGCTAGACTTTAAAGAGCCTGGCGTGAACATCAATGCCATCCGCTACAAAGACACACTAGACAACCTGCATACAACCATCAAGAATAAACAACCCGGCATGCTTTCACATGGTGTGATTCTGTTGCACGACAATGTTCATCCACATGTTGCGAACATTGTGCACGAAGCGTTAGCAAGGAAAAGGTGGAAAGTTCTGCCACACCCAGCCTACAGCCCCGATCTGTCACCATGGGACTTTCATTTGTTCGGACCCTTAAAAAAATCTCTAAAGGGACAACGATTCGACTCCAATGCAGACGTCAGGGCCTCGGTGACCAAATGGTTCAATAAGCAACCAAAGTCGTTTTTCTCGGACGGCATCCGCCGTCTACCCAAGTAGTGGGATGCGTGTCTGAATGCCTATGGTGACTATTTCTAAAGAACCCCAGTGGATACTTGCTTCATAACAATTGCTGTATTTAATTCTACTACTCCTGCTGATGTACCTTACATATATTTGTTATAAAGCCACTGGGACGGGTTTCATTTGAACACACCTCGTATATAGTGTATAAATTTCATGCTTTTTGAATAAACAGCTCCTGAGAAAAACGATGTGGTGCATTACTTTCTGAACGCCCCTCGTATTAGTTACCTTGTACGACGTCTGCATCTCTATGGTGCAGAATGATGGAGCATAACAGAAAAGGAAATGTCAAAATTGTCCTCTTTCCACACAATCTGCAAAAGGAAAATTCTCTGAATCTTTTGGTCAAATACCACCATCAATCAAGAACTGCTTACTCGCAGCAACCAAGAGGACATGCACACCATCATAGCTGGCAGAAGCTGGAGTTGGGTTGGCCACATCCTCAGAAGAGATCCTGATGCCATCACAATAACAGTTATGCTATGAACCCCTGAAGGAAAGCGAAAGAGAGGCCGACCAAAAACAACTTGGTGGAGAACTGTGGAGGCCAAGATGCATAGAATGAACCAGAGCTGGGGCACTGCATGAAGGATGGTCGCCCACCAAGCAAAGTGGAGACAGTTTGTTGCTGTCCTACAAGACGCCAGTAGGAGTGATGGCCACTGACTGCTTTGACAGTCGGCGGCTAAGGATCAAAGAAGAAGAATAAGAAGAACATGCCTGGTTCTATTGTTTCTTTGTCTCTTCAGAGACATCAGAGAACTACACAGGCCGATGTTGTATGTTAAAGAACATCAACAAATTTTGAAAAGGAAATCTGTCTAGCAATTTAATATACTGTAAGTCAGATAGATCTGATTAACATATAAGCCCATATCCTTTATCTGAACATAAAAAACTGAAATATTCTGAAAATTGAGAGTTTTTTGGTGATTTTCAAACACATTTTGGGTGACATTACAAAAGTGATTTGGGCAACATCTGGAAACAGAACAAAATTTGGTTTCTGAAACACAGGTGTTCCTGGCGATATTCAATAAAAGGTTAGGGGCCCGTGTAATGTGTATGTAAGGAAAAGAAGACCAAATAGCCAGTATTTGAGAAGAAAGCACATGCTCTTTTTTTTTTTATGGCTGGCTGAAAATGAATATTTTGTTAATTCTTATAACATCCTTTTCTGCTGATTTCTTGTCCAAATAAATTTAAAATTCCACAAAACAAAACTTATTCGCATACATTTTCATGCAAGTATTTACTGTATTTGAGGCAAGTTAAAAGGACCACCTTAGAATTCATTGAAAAGGCAAAATCTTAAACGTGCACAGCTACCTACATACCGTATATAGTTTTTAAGACTCAATAGAAGTAATATGATTGAGTACTGCAGTGTTATACAATATTGTTCTGTACTTTACTGGTTATAAAGTACTTGCTAATGCTCATTCATGTACGCCTTTGTGGTGCAAATGTTTACACACTTGGCTTTTAACCTTTAGCACGCTGTTGTTGACATACGTCGACCGGGTATAGCACGCTGTTGTCGACTGCGGATATCTTCGTTTTCTAGCATTAGGATGTGTGTACACATGATATCACCCCCGGATGTTAAGTTTTAAACTTATCTGAGAGAGAGTTAGCTTCCGTTTCCGATCTCTTTTAGTAATGGGTGCATTCGCGATTATTTTCTGTGAACTTTTTTAATTGAAATGAATCGGCATCGAACACGCGGCCATTTTCGCTCTAATTTTATTGGATTCTGACGCCGATGCTATGAGGAGGAGATTTTTGTCTTTATAAGCGCTAATATCGGTTCTCAGAATATGGTTGATGACAGAGATGGAAACGAAAGTAGATTGTCATTGCTAGTATGTATAATTTTAGGGATTAGGATTAGGTTTATCGGAAAGATTTAGGGTTACGGCCGAATGTCACTGCTGACGAGGGCGTTTGTTGCTTTGCTACTGATGATGGGTGTAACGAAAAGATCGTCATTTGATTTGTATTGGTCAAATGACTTTCATTGAGATGCAAGAGATATGGACTCTTCATTTGTTGGTTTTTTTTTTTAAACTTTTTTTTAAATTTAAAAAAAAAAAAAAAAAATTTTTATTTTTAAAAATTTTTTAATCATTTTTTTCATCTTTCCTTTCCTCTCTTCCTATCACATATAACATGTACACAAACAAATTTAATATCATCAGATTTACCATTCATTTAATTATATAAATTCCAAAAATTATAGCAATTGACCAAGAAACACAAAAACTATAGTCATTACAAGTCACCCACTATAAAAACGGGGCATTGTGAAAAAGAATGCAGCTGCAGGGCAAGTTTTCGGGAAGAGAATGCAGCGTGCTAAAGGTTAACATTAAGGTTGGTGGAATTATGCCAACTAAGGACGCAAACATTTTTACAATTTATTTTCAAATGAGGGACAAAGCCTCGAATGTCAAAAACAAGTATGGGGGAAAAATAAAAACAAATTACTATTGCAACTCTTAACTAAATTTTTGGTCACTGAACTCAAATTTGTTATCAATAATGGTGACCTTACATTTATGCATAACATTAAAGAACATACCAACAAAGCCATGAGGTTTTTAGTCCATTCTCGCAAAGTGTACAGATCAAGTCCATACCGCCACAACAACTTGGCTAAACTCACCACCTGCCACTCACTTGTCTGAAACACCATTCCTGAATTACCATAGAGTCCAAAAAAAGATGCAGAGTGTGGCAGTCGGTCATCAGCTGTAACAACAATATTATTTTTGAGCACTTACCCATCTGACAAATAATGACTGTTGGAACCAGTTATAAGCTTTACATAAAGTTACAAACACTAATGATAAGAGTATATGAAAATATTTACACACGTACAATATGCATTGATTTTGGAAATTGATGAGGCATTATGGAGTTCCCCTGAAGATCATTAATTTAATAAAGAAAACATATGAAGACATGACATGCAGAGTTCTTCATGAAGGACAACTTACAGAACCATTTGGGATAAGAACAGGAGTGCGACAGGGATGCCTCTTGTCTCCATTTCTTTTCTTGCTGGCAATAGATTGGGTTATGAGATCATCGACAACACACAACAGAAATGGAATCCAGTGGACTCTGACTAAGCAGTTGGATGATCTGGATTTTGCTGATGACTTGGCTCTTCTGTCCCATAACCGTAATCAGATGCAGGACAAATTGAAAACACTCGATGAGAGGTCACAGCAATTGGGTCTGAAAATACACAGGGAAAAGACAAAAATAATGAGAATAAATGCAGGTAATGATAATAGGGTTGAACTTGAAGAAACACCAATACAAGATGTAGAATCATATACGTATCTTGGCAGTAATATAGACAAAGTTGGAGGGACAGACAGCGATATCAAAATAAGAATACAAAAGGCAAGAGGAGCTTTCATTGCATTGGGAAATATATGGAGATCAAGAGAAATAGGATCCAACACGAAAATAAGAATCTTCAACTCAAATGTGAAGTCAGTCCTATTGTATGGCTCTGAGACATGGAGAACAACAAAGACAACAACCAAAAAGCTACAGACTTTCATAAATGGTATGACAAGGTTACCAACGTGGAACTGATGACAAGAACTAGACAAGTGCCAGTGGAACAAGAGATGAGAAGAAGACGATGGCGATGGATAGGACACACACTGAGGAAACCTGTTGATAGCATTACAAGGCAGTCCTTGTTCTGGAACCCGCAGGGCAAGAGAGGCAGAGGAAGACCAAGAAGTACATGGAGAAGAGAGTTGGAAACAGAGGTGAAAATGATGAGGAGAACATGGAAAGAACTTGAGATGATGGCACGTGACAGGAGGACTTGGCATGTGTTTGTTGAAGGCCTATGCTCCTTTGGGAGTGGAGGGTTATGAATGAATATGCATTGATACCAATACTCCAAAATAAAGTGTGATTTTCACATAGTGAAGAAATGAATACAAGTTCCTTTTACTCTTGAAGAACTCGCTCCTCTGTAGGCTGCCTGTGTCAAAGTTACATTTTCATGTATCATTACAGCTATGATATCTGTAGCAATCTGTATTATGTCATGTGGTTGTTACACAACCTTACTTCTGCTGCCCCTTATAACAACATACATGAGGTAGCAGATGTCTAATTATTACTGACACCACAATAGCAACGGGGAAGAACATAGGAGAAATATTACACTTGTCACACTTATATATTAAGAACAAAATACAAACACATACACTACGAATATATTCAAAGTTGTACGTGAAAATAGCAGCAAAATGATACAGGTTCTAACACAAGAAGTAAGGACTACAATTACAGAAGGGAGATAACCATAAGAAAATAACTTACTTTTGTTAAACCTACTGGCAAACTCGACCATGTATCTGTTCTTATCATGAATGATGCTTGCACCAGCCTCATATTCCTGTCCATTGATATTAATAACAGCTGTCCGGCCTCCAACCTTCCCGGCCTCAAACACATCAATGTGTGTCTTCTCTCCAAATAAGTGTCGCAGGAAATATGCAGCAGACGTTCCACTTATACCAGCTCCTACAACAGCTGAGGAAGTCATTGTCATTTATTAACACTAACATCATGATACACAAGATAGCATGACAATGATTATGAGAAGTTACGCTACTACTTTCAAATGAACACATATATCAGCGTAGTTTCTGACTCCACCTTCCACACTGTGAGTTGTCTCTGATCACTCTCCACATGTAAGCCTACCTTGCCGTGGTTGGAGAGCTTGAGCGCCTCAATGATCCCGGGAGCTATGCCGGCGGGAGTTTTACTCCTGGCAGGGTCACCCAAGCCGGACAGGTCCTGGGTGAGGGGCCAGACTAAATGGGCTGAGGAGTGGGTGGAACCCTATAGGTGTAGATGCAGAACCCACCGGCGAGTGGTACATGCTCTGGTCTGCACCAATCCACCCCCACTTCATGGGTTAAATGCTTTCTTGCCTCATTCTTCACTGTTTGTCGTCTATCACGCCCATGGCGACCGTTGCCTCAATTGGCTGTGTGTGGTGTACCCGGAAACGGGGCCTCCCAGTACAGAGGCAAAGTTAAGTCCCCGATGTCACTTATCGGTGCAGAATTGAGAGAGATGGCTGAGCATCACAATCCCTCCTGTGTTGCAGCATGATGAGAACCCAGCATTGCACACTGAGCTTGGGGGGATCACTTGGGCACCAGACTTAATACTGGCTCTTGACTGGATGGCCGCATGCAGGAGATTTCTACAATGGAGGGTTGGCAGGTGGTGGGTATCGGGAAGTGGCTCTGTGCAGGACGTGAGGATTCCTTGGGAGAGCCCAGAACCAGAGCACAGCATTGTGCAAGCTCTGCATAGTTGGAGAGCCCCCTGGATGACGGGGAATGCACAGTGTGCTACCCCACCTATCCCCAACTGCTAACTTAGAACCAGAAGTGGGGTCCTCTGTATGCGTGCCAGGCCAGGATAAAATGCCTGGGAAAGAGACTGGAGCTCAGAACTCCCTAACTCAAAGTTGCAGGATGGCAGAAAAGCCACGGGAAAGACAGGGCTATTTTGAAGATAACGCAACCATATTTTCACCATACGAGCTCGGACGCCGCCTCGGTAAACAAGGTCCGCGCAGAGC
The DNA here is from genome assembly GCA_024509875.1 of Oreohelix idahoensis. NCBI lineage: Eukaryota > Metazoa > Mollusca > Gastropoda > Stylommatophora > Oreohelicidae > Oreohelix > Oreohelix idahoensis. Next base: position 22,956 of record JAMPIV010015432.1, read on the forward strand.
AGTGACACCCCCAGGCTGCTTGCGAATAGTCTACTACTGGGAACATAAACAGATTAGGGATGAGCCCACTCTCCCGTTGAACAGGTGCTAAAGTCGTAGATACTGGGCCAGAAGGCGCACCGGAAACCACAGTATCATGCAACTCGCTTTTTTTTTTTTCTATGGAGAGTACACCGTCAAATAAATCTCGTTCTGGTGCTCGCCCTGTGGAGCTCCACCAGGCAGGTGCAGTGCCGGGCTCTGAGCCTCGACAGAGCCCACCCTCAGCTACTGGAGGACCCTCTAGACCGTCTTGTGGAGTCAACAGACGGCGGAGGAGAACTACTGACCAAAACAAAACAGAAAAAGAGAAACCCAGAGTGCCACTTGTCATGATGCACTGGAATGCAGAGGGAGTGAACAGCAAGCAGGCTGGATACAGCAAAAAGACAGAGCTGGAAAACATCTTGTATGAGAAGCAAGTCAGTGTTTGCTGTATCCAAGAGACTCACTTGAAAGCAGATCAAACCTTTAAAATAAGGGGATATCAATGCTTCAGATCCGACAGACAAGATAGACGAAAAGGAGGAGTACTTACTCTTGTAAGGAATAACATTCCTGCACACGAAAGGAAAACCTTCATGGATGGAGCAGAATATCAGCTGCTGCAGATAAAGGTAGACAAGATGGAAATAGAACTCCTGAACTATTACTGTCCGAACAACAAACCCCTGAGTCTCAGCTCTATACAGGTACCAGCCACCAACTTTATAGCAGTTGGAGACTTTAATAGCCACTCCCAGAGCTGGGGCTATAACCATCTGGATCACAGAGGTGAAGAGGTTGAAACTTGGCAAGATGATCACTCCCTAATCCTAGTCAATAATGCCACAGATACTCCTACCTTCTACTCCAGAGGATGGCACACAACCTCAACACCAGATCTTGCCTTCTCCACACCAGATATAGCTGGATCTATTAGTAGAGAAGTAGGAGACCAACTAGGGGGAAGCGACCATCGCCCAATCTTTCTTACTGTCCAGAGTGCAACTCTCAGTACAGGCCCAGCCATTACAAGATGGAACTACAAAAAGCCAACTGGGGTTTATTCAGGCATCAGGTGAACACGCTGCTGTCTACCCTCAAGGTACAGAACAGAGACATTAATGAAGTGGTAAAAGACTTCAACAGATGCATACTACAAGCTGCAAAAGAAACCATTCCCAAAGGATGCCGGCGTAACTACATACCATACTGGTCCAGCACACTCCAAGAACGTCAGGAAGCTATGGACAAGGCTAGAAAGGACGCAGAGTCTCAGCCTTCACTTGAAACTCACAACAAATGGAAAAAGGCTGTAGCAGAGTTTCAGAGAACAAAGCTAGAAGAAAAGCGGAAAAGCTGGAGAACTAAAACGGCATCGCTGAACCTTGAGAAAGACGGCAGGAAACTTTGGAGATTAGTCAAGTCTCTAAATGAAGAGCATTCCTCACCAAGGCAGACTATCACATTGGATGAAGGTGGCAAACTTTTCAGAGGAAAACAAGCTGCAGACTTGTTTGCTAGAAGATACAGTTCAGAAAGCAACTTACCCATTAACATAGACCATCAGAGAGAGATAAGAAAAGAAATACTGGCAACCATGGGACAGACAGATACTCCTGCCCCAATGAGGGAACCCATCACACTAGGAGAACTACAGAAGGCTATTTCCAAGCTTAAGTTTCAAAAGTCACCCGGCCCAGACAAAATCAGCAACGAAATGCTAGTAAATCTGAGCTCAGCAGCAAAGACAAAACTGCTTGAGATATTCAACCACAGCTGGTTGAAAGGAACGGTACCCCAAGTATGGAGAGAAGCCATCACAATACCCATACTAAAGAAAGGGAAATGTAAGACCGAGGCTGCAAGTTACCGGCCAATCAGTCTCACAAGCTGTGTTGGGAAGACTATGGAGCGAATAGTCAACCACAGATTGAAATGGTATTTAGAGTCTGAGCAGATCCTGGTGCCGGAACAAGCTGGATTTAGAGAATGCTACAGTATAGAAGACCAAGTTACTTACTTGTCTCAAGCAATAGAAGATGCCTTCCAGGAGAAGAAAAAGGTCCTAACGATCTGGGTCGACTTCAAGCAGGCCTTTGACAAGGTGTGGAAAGATGGCCTCATTGCAAAACTTAGGAGAAGTGGAATCCAAGGCAACATGATGAAATGGATCCAGTCATACTTGCATAACAGGAGAACTAGAGTCACTCTTGACGGTCTGCAGAGCAGAAAAGTGTTGCTCCATCAGGGGGTACCTCAAGGAGGAGTAATTTCCCCAACACTCTTCCTTGTTTACATCAATGACCTGGTGAAAGATCTCCCTGCAGGAGTTAAAGCTGCCTTATATGCAGATGACCTAGTACTCTGGTGCGCTGATGAAAATGTCACCACAGCAAATTATAGAATGCAGCGGGCAGCAGACATGCTAGTGTCATGGGCAGAGAAATGGCTTATCACAATAAACACAGACAAAACCTCCACAACACTGTTCTCCCTCGCCCCCAAGGACAAATCAGCTAACATACACCTAGGGACAACCGTGATCAAGGAAGAAAGCTACCCCACCTATCTTGGGGTGACATTTGACCAAAGGCTTACATGGAATAAGCATATTGAAAATGCAGAAGGAAAGGCCCGAAGACGACTAGGCATACTCAGAAAATTAGCAGGTACCAACTGGGGAGCAAATGAACGAAATCTAAAGAAGATTTATAATGGAGTAATAAGACCACACTTAGAGTTTAGCTCAGCAGCATGGTCATCAGCTGCTAACTCACATCTGCAGTCTTTGGACAAGGTGCAAAATCAAGCTCTCAGGCTCATTACAGGAGCCATGAAAACTACACCAATAACAGAGATGCAGAAGGTTGCTGGATTACAGACATTGTCCCATAGAAGAGACACAAAAACCATGATCCAGATGGAAAAGTACAACAGTATGCCAATGCACCCAATGAAGGCAAGACTAGATGATCTGGCATTGGGACGTCTAAAGCGTAGCAGCTTTGTGCATCGGGGGAAAAGACTTATAAGACAGCATCAAGAAGACCTATCCATGAAGACAACACCACTGAAGCCCACCCTATACCCTGTACCATGGGAGCAGGCCAGCAGTGCCCTCCAAATTAATACAACAGTCAGTGGTCTCACAAGTGGATGTGAGTATAATGATCTGCAAAAACGAACTGCTACATTGAGTATGATCCAAGAAAGCTATCCCGATCAATCATGGATACATGCCTATACAGATGGATCAGCAACTAATGCTGTTAGGAATGGAGGTGCCGGTATCTTTATCTCATATCCTGACAACCACTATGAGACTAGGCACATTCCCACTGGTAAATTCTGTTCCAACTATACAGCTGAGGTTCAAGCTCTAGAGCAAGCTGCAAATATGATTTATAACACCAACTCTGACTGCCACCAGGTAGTCATCCTCACAGATGCACTGTCTGTCCTGCAAGCTCTCAAGGGTGGTAAACTCCCGCATCTGAGAAATGAACTAAACAAGGTAGCTGCCAAAAAGAGAACCATACTTCAGTGGGTACCATCTCATTGTGGTGTACCCGGAAATGAAAAGGCAGATAAACTTGCAAAAAAGGGAGGAGAATGTGAACAAGAAGATAATGAAGTCACATACTTTGAGAAAAAGAGAGCTATCCAGACTATCAGAAGAGAACAGAACCAACCCAAAGACGACTATCACACTCTCGACCGGCAGGGACAGACAACTATTTTTCGACTCAGGACAGGGCATAACAAACTGAATAAACACATGCACAAGCTACGATTGTCTGCTTCACCACTGTGCACATGTGGATTAAACGAACAAACTGCTGAGCATGTTCTACAGGACTGTCCTCTGTCTGACCAGTTAAGAAAGATATACTGGCCCAATGACTCAACACTAAACTCAAAGCTATATGGAGTTAAAGAGGAACTTCAAACAACAGTCGAATTCATCATGAGAACTCGTCTGACGGTGTAATCATCAAAGATGCGATCGCAAGAAGAAGAAGAAGAAGAAGTCTTGGCAATGTCTACGAACAATCTTTGGTCATTTGGGCTATATGTAGTTTACATAATACTTTAGGACAATTGTTGCAATAAACTAATGAACACTCTTGCAAAAAAAAGGTTGAATCAATTGCTCTTCATGCTTTTTGTACCAGTAATATGATGTCATGTCATGAAGAAGAGAGCAAACAGCTGGCTGAACATTTGGATAAGTGGTTTCCTTTCTGGTCTTACTTCTGTAGCCTTGCACATTCTGGGAGCAAAAGTAGCAGTTTTTTTTAATGGAAGGCAGGAAACCCTCCTACCGTAAGTCCACTGGTGTTCAATACAAGTTGTGCAGACTTTAAGCGCGGTCCAAGTTTTGTCTAAGTCATCAAACTTCATCCTCATATGTGGCACACTTTTTGGTGATGTCTGTAATATTGCACCCTTGTTTCCTTGGTAAAAGTTTAGCAAAGTATAAAACAAAATATCTAGACCAGGGGTCGATAAATGGTCAATCACTTGGTAGAACTCTAGGTGATGGAGGGGAAGAAGTTTTAACCTAGGTAAATTTCTGACTAGCTCTCTGCTGCCGGCATTTAGAAGCACGATATCACCCAGGATTACAGTTACCTTTTCCATGTTCCCTGTGAAATCCCACGAGCTAGCTGACTAAATCTCCTTGTATTCGTGAACTGCATAAGATAGAAAGTGATCTTTTCTTTGAAGTAAAATGAACATTCTGTGAAATATTTAGTTTGAATTTCCAACCACTCTGCAGATGGGACCACAGGAATCGGATCATTCAGCATACAGGCTGTACTTATAAAAGAAAACTGTGAATTCTGAAACCAGACATGATTTTACCAAGGTAGATCTTTCATCATTATCATTCCTTTCCGTTCCCCGTGGAACATGGGCAGAAACAGTTGCTCTCCATCGATCTATATCCTGGGCTGCCTTTTTCAGCTGTGCCCAAGTCATTCCAATTTCCTTAGCCTCCTCTTCCACTGTTCTTCTAAAAGTTCTCTTTGGCCTCCCCACTCTTCTTTTCCCTTGTGGGTTCCAGTCAAGGGCACCTCTGGCTATGCTTGATTGTTCTTTTCTGAGTGTATGTCCTGTCCATTCCCACCTTAATTTCCATTTGTATTGGCTGCTGCCCGAATCTTTTCCTTAGATCTACATTTGTTATTACATCTGGCCATCTTATACGGAGGATCCGTCTGAGATATATATTTACAAATATCCAGGTTTGAAGGCGACACTCTTTGAGACATGCTATGTCTCTGAGCCATACAGCAAGACTGACTTTACATTTGAGTTAAAGATTATGATTTTATTCTCTCTGGATATAGATGAGGAGTTCCATATTGGTCGAGGGCATTAAAAGCGCATCTGGCTTTATTTATCTTAGAACAGATGTCACCATCGGTTCCCCCTCCTTTGTCAATGTTACTCCCCAGATATGTAAAGCTTTCTACTTCTTCAGTAACTTGATCATTAATCTTCATAGAGTCCATCTGCCTATTATTTATCCTCATTTCCTTTGTTTTATTTACATTTATGTGTAGTCCCATCATTGCTGCTTCTGTCACTAATCTATTTGTTTTCTCCTGCATATCTTGCTGTCTATGTGATAGAAGGCACAAATCACCTGCAAAGTCAAGATCCTCCAGCTGTTTGTTGAATGTCCACTGTATTCCTGTTTTCTCTCCTTCTGTTGTTTGTCTCATAACCCAGTCTATGACCATGAGAAAAATTGGTGATAGCAGACATCCCTGTATGAAACTGCTGAGTACTGTGAAGGGCTCTGATAGTTTTCCTTTGTGCACTACTTTGAATGAGGCCTCCAGGTAGAAATCTTGGATGATTTTAATGAATTTCTCTGAGATTCCATAATGTCTCAGGATTTTCCATATCATAGTATGATCTATATTATTGAAAGCTTTTTCGAAGTCCACAAAATTTATATATAAGGGGGTCTGCCATTTGTTTGATTGTTCAATGATGATTCTGAGTGTTGCTATCTGGTCTGTACATGATCTTCCTGCATGAAATCCTGCATGTTCTTCTCTGAGTTTGTCATCCATCGCCTCTTTAATACGATCCAACAAAACTCTGGTCAAAATTTTTCCAGCCACTGCTAGCAGTGTTATACCCCATCCAGTTGCCACATAGAGTCAAGTTTCCTTTCTTTGGCAGCTTGATAATGTGGCCTTCCTTCCAGCACTTTGGGATGGCCTCTTTTTCCCAGATTTCCTTGAAGAGCTGGTTTAGCAACTCTGTAGTGTTATTGGTAGATCTTTAGAGAGCTCTGTATTTCTAAAGTAGATGCTCACAGCTCTGGGTTGCCTATAGCTGACCTAGACAACTGATACAGCCTATTTTTGGCATCCTGAGATTCACTGCAACACAATTTTTTTAATTAACATACCATTATTGTACCATTGCCTTTAATCTACGGGTCAATCTCCTATTTATATACAGACATCAATTTTCTGGCAGTTTCCAGACTAATGAAAAGTGTGTTGTGACCATGAGTGGATACCAGTTGTTCAACAAGTAAGCAGCACTCAGGAAGTGATGTAAATTAAGGGCAGTGTCAATATTCTGTAACTCTACACACTCTTGTATTCTTGTATGTTCGCATACATTCTTCTGTGCTCTACAACAGGGGTGGGTCGGCAACTAGTCCATCCTGATCTACCAGTAGATCCCAGTGGATGTTTTGGTAGATCTTTAGGCGACTACAGGGGAAAAAAGAAAGACTTTTCAAATTAGGGAAACTGTGGACCAGACTTCTGCCTGCATGTAAAATTGCGGTGTCCCTGCAATCAAAGGTACTTTTTCCTCATTCCCAATGAAAACTCTCGAGCTGGCTACTAAAACATATTCGTCAATTGCATGGGATATGAACACAATCTTTTCTATGTAAGGTTCATCATCCCCTTCTCCTCACTGCTTAAAATTAATAATAATAATAATAATAAATTCTTTAAGCTCCAAACACGGCGCATAAGGCAGAAACCAGTGCTCTCCAGGTTGTTCGTTGTGACGCCACTCCTCTTAGCTCTTGCACATTATTTAGGCCCAACGTTCTTCCTTCTCTTATTATTGTTCTTCTGTGTGTTTCTTTTGGTCTTCCTTTTTTCCTCTTACCCTCAGGAACCCAAGTGAGCGCCTGTAGTGGTATTCTGTTGTTTTGCATTCGTAGGACATAACCGATATATGACCATCGTCTTTTCCTTATATATAGTCGGAGACATATTTCTGCCTAGAGTCTTCTCTTATTTGTCGATTAGTCTTGAATTCTTTCCAACTGATGTTCATGAGTTTTCTAAGACATTTGTTCTCGAATGTATTCAGCTTGTTCTCCAATGATTTTGTTATTTTCCAACTCTCACAGCCGTATGTTAAAATTACATATGGTATATATATGGTAGATCTTTTAGAGTGCTCAGTATTATTAAAGTAGATCCCATAAGCAGATATTTTCAAGAAAAGTAGTAAGAAAACCAAGTAGCAAAACGAATTCAAAGTAGCTAATTTGTGTCAACTTTTAATATGTGTGTGATGTGTGTGTATATATATATATATATATATATATATATATATATATATATATATATATATATATATATATATATATATATATATATATATATATATATATAATATCAACAGTGCTCTGTTTCTACGGATACAATATTAGAAAATCTCAGCCAGGAGTCAGTCCATAGCGATGAGAATTTTCAAGTTGATTTGCCTGATGATGATCTCACACACTCTTGGCGGCAAACAAGGTGGAGTGGGTTCAATTCTCTGTACAACACAACAAGAGGCTGACACTTGGGAGTCATGACCCAAGGCCCCCCCCCCCAGAGTGTAGAGGAGATTAAAGGGTAGAAACACTTGATCAACGTCGAGGGAAGGGGGGGGGGGGGGGGGGCGGCAAATTCTGATGATCAGATTGCCTCATGTTGTACTGCTCTGTATAGAGTTTCCTATCATCTTAATTAAAATGTGGATTCAAATAGCCTACTACATTTTTATAGGTTGCAAAGCTGACATAAATAGCAGAATATTTATAAATAGCAACAGCCAACAAACTATAGCACCGATAAATTGACTGCTGAACATTGTCTGCAATTCTGCCATACACATGAGGAACAGTTGGCACCATGGTGGCGATTCCTGGAACAGTCACTCTTGGATCTATGAATTCACACCTGACAACTACCTGCTTACAATCAAAAGAACAACTGAAAGAGTTGCTCAGCCTAGGAACTGCCCAACATCACGCAAGAAACCAAGTAAACGAACGGGAGAAATGAGCATTAAGACCTACAAGCTGAGAGCCAGAAATTAAGACCAGATATCAGGGGCTTATTGCTACAGCGGTGAGAAACACAGAAGAACCTGATGTGAGGTGAAAATGATGAGGAGAACGTGACAGGAGGACTTGGCATGTGTTTGTTGAAGGCCTATGCTCCTTTGGGAGTAGAGGGTTATGAATGAATGAAAGCAGCAGGGCATGATGGTATAACACCAGAAATGGTTAAGTACATGGGAGCATCAGGTGACCTATTACTCTTAAGGATCCTACAGGCAGCGTGGTGCAACAAGACCATACCAAAGGATTGGGAGATTGCCATCATAACACCAATTTTCAAAAAGGGTGACAATTGACAATGTGGAAACCATAGAGGCATATCCCTTCTCAGTGTCCCTGGTAAAATCTAGTCTAGAATCCTAGAGCAGAGACTCCGACGCCTAGCTGAGCCACAATCGGATAAGGTCCAGTGCGGATTCCAAGCTAACCGAAGTACTCAAGACCTAATTTTCACACTCAGACAGCTGAGTGAAAAGGCCCTTGATTATAAGAGTGAGATCCATCTTTGTTTCATAGATCTGGAAAAGGCGTTTGAAAGGGTCCCCTGGAGCAAACTTTGGGACTGTTTGGCAAGGAAGAACATTCCAGCACCTCTGATTCATGCTATACAGAGCTTCTACAAGTCTTGCAGAAATTATGTGAGGACAGCAAACCATAAGTCAGAAGAGTTTAGGACTACCACTGGTGTAAGACAAGGTGATATCCTGTCACCTTATCTTTTCATACTCCTCATGGACGATGTCATCAAGGCATGTAAGGAGAGAGCAAGAAAGTATTCAGTGGGGTACTGGAAGATGAGACAGGTCTGTATTTCAGAGCTGGCATTTGCTGATGATGTTGCCCTGATTGCTAAATCAGAGGCACATCTCCAATCCAACCTGCAAGTCTGGAAGGAAGAGCTGGAGAAGAGAGGGATGGTCATAAGCAGCTCTAAAACAAAACCCATGGTGATATCACGAGAAGAAAGAAGACATCAGATTAAGCTGGGAGAACAGGTCATGGAGCAGGTCGACCACTTTAAATACCTCGGAGTATTATAGACCAAAAGAGAGGCATCAAAGAAGAGTTGGCCACTCGAAAAGCAGCAGCTGGGAGACTTTTTCAGGCCATAAATCGAGGATTCCTCAGCAAGAGAGAGGTAGGTAAGAAAACCAAGATGGCTGTATACCTCTCCACCTATGTCCCAGTCTTTATATATGGATGCGAGTCATGGGCAATGACTACAACCCACAAAAGCCAGATCCAAACCTCAGAAATGAGGTATCTGAGGAAGGTGGTTGAAGTAACAAGAGACATGGTCTGCAACCAGACGATACGCCAAGGCCTAAAATCCCACCCCCTGCAGACCCAAGTAGAACAGTCCCAACTAAGATGGTTTGGCCATGTCTGCAGAATGGGAGAAGATCGGCTACCACAACAAGCATGGGAAATGAAGAGCCAGGTATCCAGACCCCCAGAGTCCGCTGGGAGGACAACATTAGACAATCTTTGAAGGACCGAGGACTAGAATGGAACCAGGCCAGGAGGCAGACAGCCGATAGGATAGTCTGGCGCTCTCTCTTCCAAACCTCTACACCTCACGGTAGAAGAGGAATGACTAAGTAAGTATAACCCAGCTATTGTAGGGGACAATAGACACGAGGCCTCCATGCTGGCTAAAAATGTGGTGTTTTGCTTCAAGTTGGAATTTGTTTGGGTTTATAAATTCCTCAGTGTTTGTTTGGGATTATTAATTTTGACAAAGCTCAAAACAGGGCTGGTGATAGGTAGAGGCTCGTGGTTTGACAAAGCTCGAAACACGATTGAGGTTAGATTAAGGCTAGCTGTAATTTAAATAGGGATAGCCAGTCTCACTTTTTGGAAACATGGCTACATTTCTCAGACAAATAACTGCTAACGCTAACCTCAATATCATCCTCGAGTCGTTCGGCACACTGCTAAAGGAAAACTTAGTAAGTAGCCTACAAATGTTGATCCCAGAATTAAACCAAGCAGTCTTTCAGAAAACACTATCAAACCTATTCGAGGTAACATTTCCTCCTCCCCAGTGCTGCATTCAACAAGCCGAAGGAAACAGGCCAAAGCTAACGTTACCATCAACTTCATCTTATCAGCTGCTCTGTTGCAAAAGATATGACAAAAGTAAACGAAAATTCATCGGGCTTTTTAAAAAATAGACATGGCAAAAATAAAGAAGTAGACCCTAACAATTATTTTGTTGGTCTTGCAAGATAACTGTATTGGCCTACTTATTTTGAAAAGTTTTTATTCTACTGAATACAAGCTGATGTAATGAATATAAACTTGCTAATGATCTCTTTGTGGCCATTTAAAAAAAAATTCTTTGAACCGTTATGCCTAGAAGACATGTAAAATTGTAGGCCCTATGTCGAATTAGTGGATCACTGAAGTATATGGATGGAATAGTGTATGTTTTGGAAGTGCATTGTTACTGAGTATAGATTGTTTTCAGTCGTTAGTTAAAGGCAAAGTCATTTTTGGAAAACCAGGAAGGAAATCTCAGTTAATAAGTAGGCTAGTCGAATATAATCTTCTTTTTATATTTTAATTAATGATGAAAAATATTCCGTTCAACCTCTGATGGGTTATAATTACGATAGCCTATATTGTTTTCAATTCCAAATATGCTAATGTTAACAACATCCGATATTCAATAGGCCTATAGTCTGAGTTATCAGAAAAGCTGTGTAAAATATTTCAGTTTCCGATTAATTGAATACCATTATTTAGTATTGCATTTTTTGCAGTTACCTGGTACACCTACCTTCTTTTATTACCACAAAGCATGTATATTCGTTTGAAGTTGAGTGTTCTGTATTACAATGTCCAGTATACTAGCTGTTCTGATATATTCTGAGTCGACTTTCATACATCCAGACACAAAGATATTTTTCTTAAAGGGAAGAATATTAAGGCTACTTTACACACACACACACACACACGCACGCACGCACGCACGCACGCACGCACGCACGCACGCACGCACGCACACACACACACACACACACACACACACACACACACACAAAAGCTTCCAGTTTGGAAACAAAATCGTTTCCCTAAAATGATAGAAAACATTCCTGGAATTGAAAGTAAAAAGAGCCAAACTGCAACAGATAGAAAATCCATAGCGACAAAATACATAGAAAAACATTATCCACGCAACACCTGGACCCATGCATACACAGATGGATCAGCAACAAATGCAACAGAAAATGGAGGTGGGGGTGTCTTTCTGACCTTAAGCACTGGTGCAGAAAAAAGGCTGTCAGTGGCGACAGGACGATTCTCCAGCAACTTCAGAGCAGAGGCAGAGGCCTTGAAAACTGCAGCAGAGGTTATATTGACAGAAGAAACGGCAGAGAGACAAGTTGCTTTCTTTACTGATGCACAGTCAGTAATTGCAACGTTGAAAAGCCAAAAATAATACAGACCTGGATGATCTCAGAGTAGTGCTCCACAAACTTTGTCAACGATTCAAAAGTGTTGTGATCCAATGGATCCCATCTCATTGTAATATCGCCGGCAATGAAGAGGCTGACAGAATGGCAAAAGAAGGTTCACATCTACCTCAGCCTGATGCAAGCATAACTTTTGAGGAGGCAAAGAGTTTTATCAGAATCAGTTACAGAAACAAATGGAATGTAGAACATCCAGGGCACACACAGAATGATGCTTACTACCAGCTCCACAGAAGAAAACAAGTGGTAATCTTCAGACTCCGCACTGGCCACAACAGATTGAGATACCATCTATTCAACAAGCTAAAGATAGGAACTACCGATCAGTGTAACTGTGGCACTGATAAAATGACTGCTGAACATCTGCTTCAAAGTTGCCCCTTATATGTGGTACAGAGAAAGTGCATATGGCCGACGCCAGCTCCTTTCGTGGAAAAGCTTTACGGGGATTCAAATAGCCTCAAACTGACTACTGCTTTCTTTGAGAACATTCAAGTGGACGTCTGAGAGTGTACGAAGAAGAAGAATATATATATATATATATTTTTGTTGATGGATCCAGCGGCGCATGGGCTCAGAGCCCTTTGGCCCAGTACCATTCAGGCACTGTAAAGCTGGGGTGCCTGTGGACTTTCCTACCAACCCGGTCAGAAGCTAATCAGCATCATAGCTCCTTCCCATCCACAGAGGGTTCGTATGTGTATGTATATTTATATGTATATGTATATGTATATATATATATATATATATATATATATATATATATATATATATATATATATATATATATATATATATATGAATGAACCAGGCCAGGAGGAAAACTGCCAATAGGATAGTATGGTGCTCTCTCTTCCAAACCTCTACACCTCACGGTAGAGGAGGAACGACTAAGTAAGTATATTTATACATACACGAACACACACACACACAGGGTGTCCACAAAGTTTCCGTACAATTAAAACAGTTGATAAAAAATTCAAATGAAGATGACTCAATGCAGTTTGTTCATAGTTAAGTTCTACATGGGTACCATTTGTTGCACAAAGCCCATCAAGACAGAATTCAGTTTGTATTTTTAATAAATTTTTTGAATTGTACAGAGACTTTGTGGACACCCTGTGTATATATATTTAAAAAAAAAATAGAAATCAGATTTTTACAAATCTGATAAATCTCAGGAGGAAATCAAAAGGCTGCATGACATTGAAATCACAGAGGTCATTGTGGTAGAAAGTGATGTAACCTTTAGCACGCTGCATAAAAATTCAGAAAACTTGCCCAACCACTGCATTCTTTTTCACAACGCCCCATTTTTATAGTGGGTGACTTGTAAATTCTATAGTTTTTTTGGTCAATTGCTCTAATTTTTAGATTGTATAGAAATGAATGAATGATGAATCTGATGATATAAAATTTGTTTGAGTACATGTTAGATGTGATAGGAAGAGAGGAAAGGAAAGATGAAAAAAACGAAAAAAATTTAAAAAAAAATAAAAAAATTTTTTTTTTTAATTTTAAAATTAAAAAAAAAAAAATTTAAAAAATGACCAACGAACGAAGAGTCCATATCCCTTGCATCTCAATGAAAGTCATTTGACCAATAGAGCGATACAAATCAAATGACGATCTTTTCGTTACACCCATCATCAGTAGCAAAGCAACAAACTCCCTAGCCAGCCGTGACATTCGGCCGTAATCCTATTTTTTTCCGATATTCCTAATCCTAACCCCGAAAATTATACATACTTGAAAGGGCCATTTTACTTTCGTTTCCATCTCAGCCATCAAACATAGTCTGATAACAGATTTCAGCGATATAAGGTCGACAAAAATTTCATCCCCACCGCATGGCGTCAGAATACAATAAAATTAGAGCGAAATGGCCGCGTGTCTGATGCCGATTCATTTCGATTTAAAAAATTTACAAAAAATAAACGCGGATACACCCATCACTTTTTTAAGATTGGAAACGGAAGCTAACTCTCTTGCAAATAAAATTACAACTTAACATCCGGGGCTGAAAATCACGTGTACACAAGTCCTCATGCTAGAAACGGTGATATCCGTAAGGCGACACATGGCAGCTCCAGCGTGCAGAGCATAGGTTATCTTCGGCGACATGTGTCGCCCGCAGCGTGCTAAAGGGTAAGGAAACTAAATATGAATGGCATTTCTTCTTCTTCTGAAGATATTTTTGAATGGCATTTGATTACAATGTTTTTTCAATAAACATCATTTTAAAACCAAAAAAAATTCTGAGAAATCTCAGGAAGAAGAGAAGAGACTAAAAGACACTGAAATTAGAGCAAATCAATGGAAAACATTGATGAATGGAAACCAGATATGAATGTGGTGATATGTGATTACAAAGTTGTGAACGTTGCTGACATGATTACACAATTCTGAACATAGTTGACATATCAATTCAGTATGAATGTGGTTGGCATATGCTTACAAAATTGTGAATGTGGTTAACATATGATTACAAAATTGTGAATGTAGTTGACATAGGATTAGAACATCATTAATGTGGTTGACATATGCTTACAAAATTGTGAACGTGGTTAACATATGATTACAAACTCATGAATGTAGTTGACATATGATTAGAAAAATTGTGAACGTGGTTGACATATGATTACAAAATGTGAACATGGCTGACATATAATTACAAAATTGTGACCGTGGTTGGCATATGATTACAAAATTACGAACATGTTTGAAATTATTACAGAATCAAGAACGTGGTTCAGATATGATGATAAAATAACTACTTCTTTGTGAGCTAGTAGCTTAACTTACAGATATAAGATGAACACATTGTTTGATGATGATCGGCCATGTACCATTCAAGAACTGGAGAGTATCATTACAGCTCCATCTGGTGGCCTAACAATGTATCCCAGCAGACCATATGATGAAGTGTACGATGGTATTTTTATTGGAGATGGGTACGTGTTTTGTTTTATGGCAATCTATCCTTATTTGTTATCTAGACCTCTCCCTGATTTTTTGAATGCATTTCAAATGTTTTCATCAGTGATTGTTATTATTTTTCTTTCTCATGCTGATGTATGTGTACAAGAACAAGGGGCGTACTCATAGTATTTGGCACCCAGGGTGGATACTATCTTTCACACACCCAAAAAAAAACAAAAAAACTTGCAAGTGTTTTTTAACAGTAATTACAATGCATGGAGGCATATCTGGAGTCATCCTTATATGACCACCAGTTAAGCACATTGCTACAATATATGTACGTGGAAGTGAACCTATGTCTGTGAGGATAATTATATCCTCATTGAATCTTGAAATCATCCACACTTCCAGGGATTCCCCCTGTGGTGAAACTTGTTGAGAACCCAGCATTGCACACTAAGCTTGGAGAAGTCACTTGAGCCCCAGGCGTAATTCTTTGGCTTTCACTTGGTTGACTGCGTGTAGAAAGATCTCACTGTGGACCCAGTGATAGGCAGGGGAAGCTGAGAAGTGGCTCTGTACAGGACATGACAATTCCTTGGAAGAGCCCAGAACCGGAGTACACTATTTTAGCTCTGCATAGTTGGAGAGCCTCCTTGGATGGCGGGGAATGCACAGTATGCCACACACGTCTTACTCCTAGCTTGGGATCAGATGTGATGATCCTTTAAATGCAAGCCAAGCTGGAGAAACTGGAGCTCATGATTTCAACTCAACACATTTCGGAATGGAAGAAAAGCCACAGGAAAATCCTAGATCTACAGTGTAGATAATACCAAGGAGTCTTCAACTTGGTATTGGCTGCTAAAGATCGAGAAGATCAGCACCCCTAGTTAAACAACAACAACAGTAATTACAGCAATCCCCCACTTAACACTGTTAATTTGTTCCTGAAGTATTTTGCGCTAACTAAAAAAGCACTAAACGAAAATCAATTTTCCATAAGACGTAATAGAAAAATTCATTAATTCCCAAGGTCCAGAAAACTGTAAAAAAATTAAGTGAAAGCGATACAAAACAATAACTTATTAGTTAGCATTTATTAACTACATATAATTATCAGACATACTGAACACAAACAAAATATTATGTATGTACTGTACTAACAAAAAATATTTTAAAAATATTGCACAACAAAATATTATGTATGTACTGTACTAACAAAAAATATTTTAAAAATATTGCACGACTTTAATCGGTACTATTACGGTCGCATGTGGCTACACTTGTCACAGGGCATGTCATCATCTTCAGCTGACTGGTTAGCAGACGGTTCTGTAGGGGATGAAAAAGTTTGTCTGGCTCCAGATTTAGAATGTACGGCTACTTTGTCAATGGGGGCAGAATATATTGAAGGAGACTTTAAAAAAATGGAGTTTTCTTTGTTTGGCCACTGTTGGGTGTTCATTCTAATGGTAAAGAACTTCATTACGCGAATGGTTGCAAAGGAACAAAAATGTCAGAAAATGTTCTTCAAAACGAACTCCAACAAGTAGTGTTTAACTGGTCACTTACTGGCAGCACACAAGTCTGTGATGACTGTACATATATTTTATTTAACGTGACACATACGGAGTGGAACAAGACGATCATAGTTACAGGTGCAAAAGGGTCATACGTCAAAAATGTTGATAATTACTTTTCAAGTTCATGAAGATTCTCTAACAATTAAGTCCTCTTATTCAAGTGACTAAGGGTCACTTCCTCTACCATATCATATGTATTGCAGTCAAGTCCGTTGACCTTCTTTCAAGGACGTATCTTATGGCCAACGGATTCATTCTCAAGGAGCAATACTTCTTATCATACTTGTAACAATTCCAGACTTTTTCCATACGATACTTAGGTAGCATATATATATAAAATCCAAACAAAGTCATCCACGACAATACGACCAGGTTAGAGTTCTGTGTTGACTAACCTCTCTATATCCATGCCACGACTTTGGCATTGACGAAAATACGGCATATAAAAACATGTGAAGCATACAAATCAATTAACTTCGTTTACTCGTAGGTATCCTCCCTCTACGGTAATTCAAAAGGGCTAACGACTCCGTCTGTCCATTCTAGGAATGACATACTACGATGAATTCCCGCTAGACCAAAACTAGGAGCGGCCTGATACTTTAATTTAACTCAATAAACATTCGATGTGACATGGGGCGACACTTACTTGATACTTCCACTATTGGCTTCATCATGAATACCAGTAGATATCATTACAAAATAATGGCTTCTTCAAACTTGCCAGAAAAATCCAAGAAATATATATCGGACATAAACATGGTCCGAACTGCCCCGTTCAAAACATGACGTCAGAATTTCCTAACTAGGTTACCCGTGCGTCCAAAGCAACTCACACTGCATTGTGCACGTCAGTGCGTGAATCAATCGAACGCACAAATAATATAACTATTTTAAGACTGGTGCGTACATTTGGCAGGATCGAAGACTACCCCCTTTTTGGTAATAAATGTACGTAACAGCCACTTTGTTCTCTCTTCAAGAAGCTCCTTGGAGCAATTAAGATCTTGTTCTATGTTACGGATTACCATAGAACTGCATTCCATTTTGGGGTTATGCTTCATTATGCTAGCAATGACAATGCTTCTTGGCCATCCCACCA
This sequence comes from Oreohelix idahoensis, assembly GCA_024509875.1. Classification (NCBI taxonomy): domain Eukaryota; kingdom Metazoa; phylum Mollusca; class Gastropoda; order Stylommatophora; family Oreohelicidae; genus Oreohelix; species Oreohelix idahoensis. The sequence continues at coordinate 40,467 of JAMPIV010015432.1, forward strand.
CCCTGAATGAACTTGAAAGTTATATCCCTGCCTTCCATGGAATTTTGCACACAGCATAAGATCAAATTTTAAAAGTTTATTACGGGCACATGGCATAAAATAGAAATAACATTATATCAAAACAGTGCTAATTGAACAGTGTAAGACCGGGGGATAGGTCTGCTATCAGAATAGTATCCAATGGCATCTCCCTCCTGACTCTCACCTGGGGCAGACCGCCCTCTAGCACACCCTCCCCCCTTAGTACACCACTGACAAGAACATTTATTCTTGTCTAAAGCAAACACTGGGAAGCAGAAATTAAAATAGACATCACTTTCAGATGTCTTGAAGATGACGCATCAAGAACAGTATTAAGAGTAACATGGAAAGACACCTGCAAGAAATGCAGAAACCCAAAATCATACAGGAATAAAGGCCATCAATGTCGAGAGCGAACATAAGAGATGATGGTGAATCAGTCAAGTGCAATGGATGAAAATGGCTAGGCGGCAAAGATGAGCAGTGAACTGAACTCCACTGGGGTATACAGCCAATGGTAGACTGATGGGACATGGAGACATCTGATGTATAAATGAGACAGACATCTGATGCAGAAGTCCGTAAAGAAAGGAAGACAGTATAGAAAATAAAGAGTGGGAACTAAGACCACATTTGATAGTTTTTTCTTGATTTCTTTGTCTGCCTGATGTGCCTCCAGACGTCATGGCAGTTTATATAAAAACTAGATGTGAATCTATTATATCAGTGATGATGGATCCAAGACAAGACACTTGATGTGAATCTATTATACCAGTGATGGTGGATCAAAGACAACTAGATGTGAATCTATTATATCAGTGTTGGTGGATCAAAGACAAGACAACTAGATGTGAATCTATTATATCAGTGATGGTGGATTCAAGACAACTAGATGTGAATCTATTATATCAGTGTTGGTGGATCAAAGACAACTAGATGTGAATCTATTATATCAGTGTTGGTGGATCAAAGACAACTGGATGTGAATCTATTATATCAGTGTTGGTGGATCAAAGACAAGACAACTAGATGTGAATCTATTATATCAGTGTTGGTGGATCAAAGACAAGACAACTAGATGTGAATCTATTATATCAGTGATGGTGGATCAAAGACAAGACAACTAGATGTGAATCTATTATATCAGTGATGGTGGATCAAAGACAAGACAACTAGATGTGAATCTATTATATCAGTGTTGGTGGATCAAAGACCAAAGACAATACAACTTTTGAATCTATTATATCAGTGTTGGTGGATCAAAGACAAGACAACTGGATGTGAATCTATTATATCAGTGTTGGTGGATCAAAGACAAGACAACTAGATGTGAATCTATTATATCAGTGATGGTGGATCAAAGACAAGACAACTAGATGTGAATCTATTATATCAGTGATGGTGGATCAAAGACAACTAGATGTGAATCTATTATATCAGTGATGGTGGATCAAAGACAAGACAGCTAGATGTGAATCTATTGTATCAGTGATGGTGGATCAAAGACAACTAGATGTGAATTTATTATATCAGTGTTGGTGGATCAAAGACAACTAGATGTGAATCTATTATATCAGTGATGGTGGATCAAAGACAACTAGATGTGAATCTATTATATCAGTGATGGTGGATCAAAGACAAGACAACTAGATGTGAATCTATTATATCAGTGATGGTGGATCAAAGACAAGACAACTAGATGTGAATCTATTATATCAGTGATGGTGGATCAAAGACAAGACAACTAGATGTGAATCTATTATATCAGTGATGGTGGATCAAAGACAAGACAACTAGATGTGAATCTATTATATCAGTGTTGGTGGATCAAAGACCAAAGACAATACAACTTGTGAATCTATTATATCAGGGATGGTGGATCAAAGACAAGACAGCTAGATGTGAATCTATTGTATCAGTGATGGTGGATCAAAGACAACTAGATGTGAATTTATTATATCAGTGTTGGTGGATCAAAGACAACTAGATGTGAATCTATTATATCAGTGTTGGTGGATCAAAGACAAGACAACTAGATGTGAATCTATTATATCAGTGATGGTGGATCAAAGACAAGACAACTAGATGTAAATCTATTATATCAGTGTTGGTGGATCAAAGACAAGACAACTAGATGTGAATCTATTATATCAGTGTTGGTGGATCAAAGACCAAAGACAATACAACTTGTGAATCTATTATATCAGTGTTGGTGGATCAAAGACAAGACAACTAGATGTGAATCTATTATAACAGTGATGGTGGATCAAAGACAAGACAACTAGATGTGAATCTATTATATCAGTGATGGTGGATCAAAGACAACTAGATGTGAATCTATTATATCAGTGATGGTGGATCAAAGACAAGACAGCTAGATGTGAATCTATTGTATCAGTGATGGTGGATCAAAGACAACTAGATGTGAATTTATTATATCAGTGTTGGTGGCTCAAAGACAACTAGATGTGAATCTATTATATCAGTGATGGTGGATCAAAGACAACTTGATGTGAATCTATTATATCAGTGATGGTGGATCAAAGACAACTAGATGTAAATCTATTATATCAGTGTTGGTGGATCAAAGACAAGACAACTAGATGTGAATCTATTATATCAGTGATGGTGGATCAAAGACAACTAGATGTGAATCTATTATATCAGTGTTGGTGGATCAAAGACAAGACAACTAGATGTGAATCTATTATATCAGTGATGGTGGATCAAAGACAACTAGATGTGAATTTATTATATCAGTGTTGGTGGATCAAAGACAAGACAGCTAGATGTGAATCTATTATATCAGTGATGGTGGATCAAAGACAACTAGATGTGAATTTATTATATCAGTGTTGGTGGATCAAAGACAAGACAGCTAGATGTGAATCTATTATATCAGTGATGGTGGATCAAAGACAAGACAACTAGATGTGAATCTATTGTATCAGTGATGGTGGATCAAAGACAACTAGATGTGAATCTATTATATCAGTGTTGGTGGATCAAAGACAACTAGATGTGAATCTATTATATCAGTGTTGGTGGATCAAAGACAAGACAACTAGATGTGAATCTATTATATCAGTGATGGTGGATCAAAGACAAGACAACTAGATGTGAATCTATTATATCAGTGATGGTGGATCAAAGACAAGACAACTTGTGAATCTATTATATCAGTGTTGGTGGATCAAAGACAAGACAACTAGATGTGAATCTATTATATCAGTGTTGGTGGATCAAAGAACAAAGACAAGACAACTTGTGAATCTATTATATCAGTGATGGTGGATCAAAGACAAGACAACTTGATGTGAATTTATTATATCAGTGATGGTGGATCAAAGACAAGACAACTTGATGTGAATCTGTTATATCAGTGATGGTGGATCAAAGACAAGACAACTTGATGTGAATCTATTATATCAGTGATGGTGGATCAAAGGCAAGACAACTAGATGTGAATCTATTATATCAGTGATGGTGGATCAAAGGCAAAAGAAGACAACGAGATGTGAATCTGTTATAAAAGTGAAGGTGGATCAAAGAAAGCTTGACGTGAATCTATATCAGTGATGGTGGATCAAAGACAAGAGAAAACAACTTGATATGAATCTATTTTATCAGTGATGGTGGATCCAAGACAACACAGCTAATGTGAATCAATTATATCAGTGATGGTGGATCAAAGAGAAGACAACTAGTTGTGAATCTGTTATATCAGTGAGGGTGGATCAAAGACCAGAGAAGACAACTTGATATGAATCTATTATATCAGTGATGATGGATCAAAGAGAAGACAACTAGATGTGAATCTGTTACATCAGAGATGGTGGATGAAAGACAACTTGATGTGAATCTGTTACATCTGTGATGGTGGATCAAAGACAACCAGATGTGAATCTGTTACATCAGTGATGGTGGATGAAAGACAGCTTGATGTGAATCTGTTACATCAGTGATGGTGGATCAAAGACAACTAGATGTGAATCTGTTACATCAGAGATGGCAGATCAAAGACAACTAGATGTGAATCTGTTACATCAGTGATGGTGGACATGAGACAATTTGATGTGAATCTGTTACATCAGAGATGGAAGATCAAAGACAGCTTGATTTGAATATGTTACATCAATGATGGTAATCAAAGACAACTTGATGTGAATCTGTTACATCAGTGATGGTGGATCAAAGACAACTTGATGTGAATCCGTTACATCAGTGATGGTGGATCAAAGACAACTTAATGTGAATCTGTTACATCAGTGATGATGGATCAAAGACAACTTGATATGAATCTGTTACATCAGTGATGGTGGATCAAAGACAACTTAATGTGAATCTGTTACATCAGTGATGATGGATCAAAGACAACTTGATGTGGATCTGTTACATACATCAGTCATCATGGACCAAAGACAACTTAATGTGAATCTGTTACATCAGTGATGGTGGATCAAAGACAACTTAATGTGAATCTTTTACATCAGAGATGGAAGATCAAAGACAGCTTGATTTGAATATGTTACATCAGTGATGATGGATCAAAGACAACTTAATGTGAATCTGTTACATCAGTGATGCTGGATCGAAGACAACTTGATGTGAATCTGTTACATCAGTCATGGTGGATCAAAGACAACTTGATGTGAATCCATAACATCGGTGTGTGCTTGATCTTCATTGATTTATTACCCTTCATCTCCACGTGGAACATATGCCTTCAGTTTACACCAGGCCCTCCTGCCCTGTAAAAAGGGGGTAAAGGATCCCGTTACACGCCCATTGAGGCATATTGGGAATATGGTGTTAGGCCCATATTTTCTTGATCATCGGCACACTAGGGGTGATGTGGTCAGCATCACGCCGGCCGCCTTAACCTTCCCAGAGTTGCTCTGGTACCCAATTCATGAGGCTGGGTCGACAGCTCTGGAGCTTCTTCTTCTTCTTGCGATCGCATCTTTGATGTTTACACCATCAGACGAGTTCTCATGATGAATTCGACTGTTGTTTGAAGTTCCTCTTTAACTCCATATAGCTTTGAGTTTAGTGTTGAGTCATTGGGCCAGTATATCTTTCTTAACTGGTCATACAGAGGACAGTCCTGTAGAACATGCTCAGCCGTTTGTTCGTTTAATCCACATGTAGTGGTATTGATGGTTTTGTATGATGATGATGGTACTACATGTAAATTGTATGAGGCCAGCTGTGAAGGCTCCTGAGATAAAATGTAATTGAGAATTGTCAGAAGGCCTTTCTTGCTACCACTACGACCTCACACTTAATTTTTTTTTTATGAATGTAGCTGCGTAAAGTGTCTAGGGTTATGATGTGTACTGTGGTGTGATAGTTATAAATATACCCATAGATATTTAACAAGACTAATAAGATTAACAAGTGTTACAATACACTGAACTAACTCACGTGTGTAAAGTTTTTGATATAATTATATTACATTTATTTGTTCTGGATCAAGTTTTATTTTGACCAGAACTTGTTTTAAAAAAAGGATTTAAAATTTATGAAAATTATGCATGGAATGTTACATAATAAATGCAAAAGTGTACATATTTAAGTACTAGAATAGTTAGTTTTATTAAAATGTTCTGGTAGTCAGCTACTAGGGAGGATATTTATTGTCTGTGCTGTTGGGGTGGTCTCATCACACCTGTCTATATTGACTACACAATGTCCAGAAAATGGTGGGAATTTTTATGGGGTATCTGCAACTAAATGGGGTTGGTGAATATCCAGCAGACCAGAGGCTCACTCATCTGGTATTTGTAGCTCTGGTGCTGAAATCAGGCGGTTCCACCTCTCCGTGCTGGCGGGCAGTAATGGTGGTCTCTGTCACAAGGACTGCACAGATACACTTGTGTAAATCACCACCCGAATAGATACTTCTTCGTTGACGACAGAAACTCGCAGCTCAGATTATGAATAATTAACACAGAAGTGCTAGCAAAACTCAGCTGAGCTGCTGGCTATAGGATGGCGTCCCTAAATTTAACTCACTGTCTTTCATATGGGAAAACACCACACTTTAAAATCTGTGTCTAACACTGAACAATTATTGAAGAATGACCCCAAATGCGCTCTGAGCGCTAATAATATGATTGTCTGTGGCCAATCACTGCCGAGGTTTATTTTTAATTTCAAATTTCCTCACTAAAGTCATTTCAGTCAAGCTTCAGTCACGTATGGATGGTTATCTGTTAGTCTGTCCGTCTCTACTTGTGTTTCTACAAAATTGTGCTCGATTTTTGACCCAACCGTTCTCTCTCCTTCAAATTTTTGTTGTAAAAAGTTATATTTAGACACAGCTACCACCAATGTCCCTTCACTTCTATGCCAAGTAAATTTGAACACCTGCGTCCCCAAGGTCGTGTTTTTGTGTGCAAATAACGATATGTTAGATTCAATGCAGTCTGTGGCTGATGTAAACTACACTGTCTTTTGTCATTATTTTCAATATTATCTATCCGTCTGTAAAATTAAGACCATATTCGTTCACTGCTCAGAATAGGCCATCTGGCCAGCTAATTTTTATATTCCTAACATTAATATTAAGAAAAATTTACTTTTTAATTTTTGTAATTTTTTTCAGACATCTGCGTTTTTCCGCTCAAATTCAAATCAAGCGCTTGGTATCGCAAAACGTCCAATTCCGTACCTCGTGTCAATTTGGGGGACTTGAATTTTTTTACTTTCATCCATTTCCCCCCCCCCCCCCCCAATTGCGTCTCTTTAGCCTTTCCAGTCATATTTTTTTCCTTTTTGATCCTCCGTTCCCCTCCGGTCTAGCAAGTCAAATTTATGGAGGGTGATGACCCGCGGTCTAGGCGATCATGTACATCAGCAGCCTACGCATTATGTTTTTATCCTTAAATGTTATCCTTGGGAGGAATTTTACCGTTGTATCTCTGTCAATTTCACTACACCACATGTGCACAGTGGTGAAGCAGACAATCGTAGCTTGTGCATGTGTTTATTCAGTTTGTTATGCCCTGTCCTGAGTCGAAAAATAGTTATCTGTCCCTGCCGGTCGAGAGTGTGATAGTCGTCTTTGGGTTGGTTCTGTTCTCTTCTGATAGTCTGGATAGCTCTCTTTTTCTCAAAGTATGTGACTTCATTATCTTCTTGTTCACATTCTCCTCCCTTTTTTGCAAGTTTATCTGCCTTTTCATTTCCAGGTACACCACAATGAGATGGTACCCACTGAAGTATGGTTCTCTTTTTGGCAGCTACCTTGTTTAGTTCATTTCTCAGATGCGGGAGTTTACCACCCTTGAGAGCTTGCAGGACAGACAGTGCATCTGTGAGGATGACTACCTGGTGGCAGTCAGAGTTGGTGTTATAAATCAAATTTGCAGCTTGCTCTAGAGCTTGAACCTCAGCTGTATAGTTGGAACAAAATTTACCAGTGGGAATGTGCCTAGTCTCATAGTGGTTGTCAGGATATGAGATAAAGATACCGGCACCTCCATTCCTAACAGCATTAGTTGCTGATCCATCTGTATAGGCATGTATCCATGATTGATCGGGATAGCTTTCTTGGATCATACTCAATGTAGCAGTTCGTTTTTGCAGATCATTATACTCACATCCACTTGTGAGACCACTGACTGATGTATTAATTTGGAGGGCACTGCTGGTCTGCTCCCATGGTACAGGGTATAGGGTGGGCTTCAGTGGTGTTGTCTTCATGGATAGGTCTTCTTGATGCTGTCTTATAAGTCTTTTTCCCCGATGCACAAAGCTGCTATGCTTTAGACGTCCCAATGCCAGATCATCTAGTCTTGCCTTCATTGGGTGCAGTGGCATACTGTTGTACTTTTCCATCTGGATCATGGTTTTTTGTGTCTCTTCTATGGGACAATGTCTGTAATCCAGCAACCTTCTGCATCTCTGTTATTGGTGTAGTTTTCATGGCTCCTGTAATGAGCCTGAGAGCTTGGTTTTGCACCTTGTCCAAAGACTGCAGATGTGAGTTAGCAGCTGATGACCATGCTGCTGAGCTAAACTCTAAGTGTGGTCTTATTACTCCATTATAAATCTTCTTTAGATTTCGTTCATTTGCTCCCCAGTTGGTACCTGCTAATTTTCTGAGTATGCCTAGTCGTCTTCGGGCCTTTCCTTCTGCATTTTCAATATGCTTATTCCATGTAAGCCTTTGGTCAAATGTCACCCCAAGATAGGTGGGGTAGCTTTCTTCCTTGATCACGGTTGTCCCTAGGTGTATGTTAGCTGATTTGTCCTTGGGGGCGAGGGAGAACAGTGTTGTGGAGGTTTTGTCTGTGTTTATTGTGATAAGCCATTTCTCTGCCCATGACACTAGCATGTCTGCTGCCCGCTGCATTCTATAATTTGCTGTGGTGACATTTTCATCAGCGCACCAGAGTACTAGGTCATCTGCATATAAGGCAGCTTTCACTCCTGCAGGGAGATCTTTCACCAGGTCATTGATGTAAACAAGGAAGAGTGTTGGGGAAATTACTCCTCCTTGAGGTACCCCCCTGATGGAGCAACACTTTTCTGCTCTGCAGACCGTCAAGAGTGACTCTAGTTCTCCTGTTATGCAAGTATGACTGGATCCATTTCATCATGTTGCCTTGGATTCCACTTTTCCTAAGTTTTGCAATGAGGCCATCTTTCCACACCTTGTCAAAGGCCTGCTTGAAGTCGACCCAGATCGTTAGGACCTTTTTCTTCTCCTGGAAGGCATCTTCTATTGCTTGAGACAAGTAAGTAACTTGGTCTTCTATACTGTAGCATTCTCTAAATCCAGCTTGTTCCGGCACCAGGATCTGCTCAGACTCTAAATACCATTTCAATCTGTGGTTGACTATACACTCCATAGTCTTCCCAACACAGCTTGTGAGACTGATTGGCCGGTAACTTGCAGCCTCGGTCTTACATTTCCCTTTCTTTAGTATGGGTATTGTGATGGCTTCTCTCCATACTTGGGGTACCGTTCCTTTCAACCAGCTGTGGTTGAATATCTCAAGCAGTTTTGTCTTTGCTGCTGAGCTCAGATTTACTAGCATTTCGTTGCTGATTTTGTCTGGGCCGGGTGACTTTTGAAATTTAAGCTTGGAAATAGCCTTCTGTAGTTCTCCTAGTGTGATGGGTTCCCTCATTGGGGCAGGAGTATCTGTCTGTCCCATGGTTGCCAGTATTTCTTTTCTTATCTCTCTCTGATAGTCTATGTTAATGGGTAAGTTGCTTTCTGAACTGTATCTTCTAGCAAACAAGTCTGCAGCTTGTTTTCCTCTGAAAAGTTTGCCACCTTCATCCAATGTGATAGTCTGCCTTGGTGAGGAACGCTCTTCATTTAGAGACTTGACTAATCTCCAAAGTTTCCTGCCGTCTTTCTCAAGGTTCAGCGATGCCGTTTTAGTTCTCCAGCTTTTCCGTTTTTCTTCTAGCTTTGTTCTCTGAAACTCTGCTACAGCCTTTTTCCATTGTTGTGAGTTTCAAGTGAAGGCTGAGACTCTGCGTCCTTTCTAGCCCTGTCCATAGCTTCCTGACGTTCTTGGAGTGTGCTGGACCAGTATGGTATGTAGTTACGCCGGCATCCTTTGGGAATGGTTTCTTTTGCAGCTTGTAGTATGCATCTGTTGAAGTCTTTTACCACTTCATTAATGTCTCTGCTCTGTACCTTGAGGGTAGACAGCAGCGTGTTCACCTGATGCCTGAATAAACCCCAGTTGGCTTTTTTGTAGTTCCATCTTGTAATGGCTGGGCCTGTACTGAGAGTTGCACTCTGGACAGTAAGAAAGATTGGGCGATGGTCGCTTCCCCCTAGTTGGTCTCCTACTTCTCTACTAATAGATCCAGCTATATGTGGTGTGGAGAAGGCAAGATCTGGTGTTGAAGTTGTGTGCCATCCTCTGGAGTAGAAGGTAGGAGTATCTGTGGCATTATTGACTAGGATTAGGGAGTGATCATCTTGCCAAGTTTCAACCTCTTCACCTCTGTGATCCAGATGGTTATAGCCCCAGCTCTGGGAGTGGCTATTAAAGTCCTCTGGAGCTGTTTGTGGTCTAAAAAATCCCACTTCAACCGGGGATCGAACCATGGACCACCAAGCTAGGAAGACAGTGCACTAGCCACTGTGCTACCGTGGCTCCTCTCCTGTGCCATCTTACAAATTCTTTCCTTGTTTTCTCTATTCTTTTTATATATTGTCTCCAGTTCTCTTCCCTATGTGTTTTAATTCTCCCTGCGTTTCTTTGACCTTGGGGATTGTTGTCAACTAAGGCTGATGAGCTTGTTGCTCTTTTGCAGCTAATAGCAAGCTGAATAATCCTTGGCAATATTGTAGTGGTGTTTGATGGTATTGTATGATGTTGATATTACTAAATGTAATCGTATGAGGCCAGCTGTGAAGGCTCCTGAGATAAAATGTAGTTGAGAATTGTCAGAAGGCCTTTCTTGCTACCACTACGACCTCACACTTAATTTTTTTTAATGAATGTGGCTACGTAAAGTGTCTAGGGTTATGATATGTAGTGTGGTGTAATAGGTTATAGATATACCCACAGATATTTACCAAGACTAATAATATTAATAAATGTTAAAATACACTGAACTAACTCACGTGTGTAAAATTTTTTTATAGAATTACATTTATTTTGTTCTGGATCAATTTTTTAGGTTGACCAGAACTTAAAAGGATTTAGAGATTATGAAAGAAATGCATGGAATATTATATCATAAATGCAATAGTGTACATATATATGTACTATACTAGTTAGTTTTATTAAAATGTTCTAGTAGTCATCTACTTGGGAGGATAGTTAATGTTTGTGCTGTTGGGGTGGCCTCACACACCTGTCTATATTGACTACACAGTGTCCAGAAAATGGTGGGAATTTTTATGGGGTATTTGTAACTACACAGCGTTGGTGAATGTCCAGCAGACCAGAGGCTCACTCATCTTGTAGTTGTAGCTCTGGTGCTGAAATCAGGTGGTCCCACCTCTCCGTGCTGGCGGGCAATAATGGTGGTCTCTGTCACAAGTACTGCACAGATACACTCGAGTAAAGTCACCAACTGAATAGACACTGCTTTGTTGACAACAGAAACTCACAGCTCTGCAATCAAAGTATGGGCCATGTGTCAAAATCTATTCTCTACCCACGTCTGGACACAACACTGACACAACAACCACATCATACAGACAGGTCAGATCTCTCTGACAAAACAGCACATTTACCATGGTGGGTTTACATCAGATAGATCCTCCCAGACTATAGATTCTGAAAAATATTTATTAGTTGTCTGCCCTAAAAGAGGATAGGTAATATGTTTCATTATTCTCAACACTTGATCTGTCTTGCCTAACCCTTGCTGGAGTTTATGTACATTGTTGGTCCCTAGACCCTGACTTGGGCGGGGGTCTAGAGCAAATCCCTACTTGTTTGTAAGGCTAGATTTCGATATGGCAGTATCAAATCACTCGAACATGAAACAATATTCAAAATATATAAGGAAATAATTTCAATCTTACCAGATTATGAATAAATAACACAGAATTGCTAGCAAAACTCAGCTGAGCTGCTGGCTATAGTATGGCGTCCCTAAACTTCTTACACTTTCTTTCATATGGAAATCACCACACTTTAAAATCTGTGTCTATCACTGAACAACTATTGAGAAATGACCCCAAATCCGCGTCTAAGCGCCGACAATATGCTTGTCTGTGGCCAATCACTGCCTAGGTTTTTTTGAATTTCAAATTTCCTACACTAAAGTCATTTCAGTCATGCTTCAGTCAAGTATGGATGTTTATCTGTTAGTCTGTCCGTCTCTACTTGTGTTTCTACAAAATGTACTTGATTTTTGAACCAACCTTTCTCTCCCCTCCAAATTTTGTCGTTAAAAGTTATTTTTAGACACAGCCACCACAATATCCCCTCTCCTCCATACCAAGTAGATTTGAACACCTGCGTCTCGAGGTCGTGTTTTTTTGTGCAAAATAGCGACACTTTTAGATTCAATACAGTCTGTCGATGATGTAAACTACACTGTCTTTTGTCATTATCTTCAATATTATCTATCCGTCTGTAAAATTAAGAACATATTAGTTCACTGCTCAGAATAGGCCATCCGGCCAACTAATTTTTATATTCCTAACATTAATATTAAGAAAAAAGTACTTTTTTAATTTTTGTAATATTCCTAACATCTGCGTTTAGCCGCTGAATTCAAATCAAGGCCTTGGTATCGCGCAAAAGCGTCCAATAAATGACTGTGGCGTAACATATCTATGGTCCCTTCTGTCGAGTTGCTTACTTTTTATGTCAACTTGGGAAACGTGACTTTTCTCCGTTCCCCCCCCCCCCCCAATTGCGTCTCCTTAGCCTTTCTAGTCTCACGCAATCTTTCCAGTCATATTTTTCCTTTTTGATCCTCCGTTCCCCTCCTGTCTAGCAAGTCAATTTTTATGGAGGGTGATGACCCGCGGTCTAGGCGATCATGTACTATTCGCAGCCTACGCATTATGTTTTTATCCTTAAATGTTATCTTTGGAGGTAATTTACCGTTGTATCTCTGTCAATTTCACTACAAATATCTACGTTGTAAATCTGAGGTTTTTCCTGGAACGTTTCTGCCATTCTGAAACTTGTTGAGTTGGAGTCATGAGCTCAAGTTTCTTTCTCTGGCACTCTATCCTGGCCCGGTCTACATCTAAAGGATCTTCACATATGGTTTCATGCAGAAGGAAAAAGGGGGGGGGGGAAATGGCATACTGTGCATTCCCCACCATCACTAGGGGCTCTCCAAATATGCAGGGCTAAAATTACGTGCTCTGGTTCTGGACTGTCTCAAGGAATCATCTTGTCCTACACAGAGCCATCTCCCAGCTCTATTCACCTGTCACCGTTTAATTGCCAGCCAGGTAAAAGCCAGAATTAAGTCTGGAGCTCAAATTATTCCCCCAATCTTAGTGTGCAATGTTGGGTTCTCAACAAGTTTCACCACAGGGGGAATTGTGCCTAGTCGATCCTTGAAACGTTAGCCAGGCAACTCATAGTTTGCCTGATTCCATGATGAGGTGCTTCAGGGTGTTGGTTAGAGATCTAACCCTGGAATACACGTAAGAGTGGCATGCATTCAGAGCTAGATCTAACTGTGGAATACATACAAGAGCAGCATAAATTCAGAGGTAGATCTGACCCTGGAATACATGAAAGAGTAACATGCAGAGATCTAACACTGGAATTCACACAAGAGCAGCGATAATTCCTTTGCATCCCCCTGAAGGTGGGTTCCACACCCCCAGGTTGTGCATACAACCTACCTTGAGGATTCTAGAACAAGAACTGTCTTATGATGCTGTCCGCTGATTTCTTCAACTGTCCTCATGTTTCACTGGTAATTAGTTGTTTTCATCAGTTCCTCATTGGTGATTTTATTATATAACTTTACACCTTATATTCTGTGCAGGCACCCATTTATAGAAGTCTGTAACTTCTGTGTTAATCCACACATTTGATGATAATTTCAGAGACTCAGCACGCAGCGTGAACTGCATGAAAAGATTGGCTGTCACACATGTTTTGAACGCAGCTGTTGGTAAAGACATGTTTCATGTAAACACAAATGCACATACGTACAAACGAGCTAACATTAAGTTCCTGGGCATTGAGGCAACAGACTTTATCAACTGTGACTTGTCTAAACATTTTATCTCAGCTGCTGATTTTATTGAGGCTGGCGTACAAGCAGGAGGTGGGAGGAACATGCTTGCTTTTGTTGTGTGTTTATGTACTTACATTAGATGAAAAAACACAAATTTAACAGTTTGAAAGATATAACTTGTAACATTATTAGAAATCACTGCAGTATAAAAAACTTTATTAATTGGATTCTTGCATTGAAAGGGAGATAAGATCCGATGTATTAGATACAGCTTGTAATTTCATTGAATGCTTATTTTCTATTGTACTGGAATATTAGGCCTATTTGTCACCATCATTTTCTTGATCAGTAACTATTGTTGTACATTGACCAGATTTTTCCAGTCAGACTCTGATGACTTCAAAAATTATTAAAGTATAGAAGTGCTTTCATGTAGTATTTATTCATACAAGTAAGAGTTTACTCCCTTGTAAAAATGTGTTTTTCTTGAGAACTTGCATAAAGAAGCTGTGATGATTATGTTTTCTCCAGTGCATATCTGACCTTTCTCATTTTATTTTCTTTCTTTGTCTCTATTTACTTGGCTGAAATGTTGTTTTTGTTACTTTGGCACAGATTTTTTCTTTGTTTTCTAGTCCAGAGATGTCATCTTTGACTTCATGGCAGAAATGTTATCTTTTGTCTTCAGATCAGGTCTTTGTTTTCCAGGCCAGAGATGTTGTCTCATCTTTGTCTCCTTGGCAGAGGTGTCATTGTAGTCTATACCAGAGATGCTTTTTTTTTTTTTCCTTTTGTGTGTTTCTGTCTAAGAGATGGTATCTTTATTTTCATTACTAGAGATGTCTTTCAGACCAAAGATGGTGCTGCCAAGTTGAACAGATGTGTAAAGATTTTAGAAATCATTCATCATCATGTAGCATGTCCTTTGCAGAACGTCGCTCTCATCACAGCCCGCCTGAAAGACTTGATCTCTAGCCAGCCTTCCCGCCTCCTCCAGTCATATTCAAGGTGTCCTGTGTCCATCTTCGTCTTTGTCGGCCCCTGCCTCACCTTCCAGGTACCATACCCTCCATCACTGCTCTTTCTAAACCACTATGACGTTTAATGTGGCCAAAGTATTTCAGTTTCCGGGACATGATATTGTTTATGAGCCAGTTTTCCTCGATGTTCAGGTCGTGTAGGATGTCTATATTTTTCTTCTTCTTGGTCCAAGATATTCTGAGAATTTTTCTGTAACACTTTGCTTCGAAAGATTCAATTTTTTTCTTTAATGTTTGTGTAATGGTCCATGATTCACATCCGTACATTGCCACCGGAAAGATGCAAGTTCTCAGAAGTTTTACTTTTATTAATTTGCTGGTGTTATGCCATAGGTTCTTCATTTTATTTAACCTCTGCATTGCTATGGCCAGTCTCCTTCTGACCTCTTTTGAGCAGTCTCCATTGTTGTTAATTATGGAGCCAAGATATTCAAAATACGTTTTCAATTTCCTCGTCATTGATGGTAATTTTTGGTTGGCATCTTGTTTTGTCAGTGGACATTATCTTAGTTTTTTTTTTGTGTTCAGAAAAAGGTTCTGATCCTCACTGTGTCTTTTGGCAGATAGAATTAACTGTTCTAGTCCCTTGGCACTGTTTGAAAGAATAACTGTGTCATCTGCGTACGTGAGTTCTGGGATCGCATTTCCACCAAATTGTGAACAGATCGCAATTTTCACAATCTTGGTCACTCATAACATTTCTCATTATATTTTCTGCATAGATGTTAAACAAGTATGGAGAGAGGATGCAACTCTGTCTTACTCCCCTTTTCACCTCAAACCAACCTGATGTTTCCCCTGCTACTCTGACAGCTGCTTGTTGTTCTGTTATGGAAGTAAACTCAAAATCTCAAGCACATCAGAAAACTTGAATAACATTTCTTGTACAGGCGAGCGTAGACACTGTTTATTTATTGTTATGTTATTGATGATGCCAGAGCTGGTGAAAGTATTGCTCACTGGTAGTTGATGATCTTGTGAATGAATCAATGACTGTCTCTTATTCACTCCTTGATCAGTAGGAAGCGCCAGATTACTTGACAGCAGTGGTTTCTGTAACCATAGTTTTACATGATGAAATTACTAGCCCTATGCACAGTCACAAAATTTTAGTGGTCTCTAATTAAATGCCTGGTGGAAGTAGCAGAAGCCTCCAGAGAAACTAAACAGGGTGGATAATGATGTGAAATATCAGAAGTGGGAAACTGGACTTTAGTTTCAGTCATAGTAGAGGCTGATGAAAGTTTTAATCTACACTATTTGCCTACCTTTTGCTATGTGTCAGCGAAGGAAAATTGAAAGACAACCCTTGACATAATGTACAACAGATAAGAAAGTCATCATCTTTATCAGCACCCATAAGCTCTCTGCCCAATATAGCACCTTCATTAAGGTCATGCCAGGCTGTCTTGTCCTGTACTGCCTGCTCATTGTCTTCTTTATCATATGTGCGTCTGTTTCCATCTGTCTTCTAAGTTTTTTGTGTGTCATTTGGAGTCTCCATTTCTTTCACCTTGAGGATTTCAGAAGGACTCCCTTCTTCTCATCTCTTTTTCCACTGGTATTTTCTGCTTCTTCCATTAGTTGCATATTGATGATCTTATCATACCATTTTCACCCCTTCTTTTCTATGCAAGCACCCATTTACCAAAGTCTGTAACTTCTTGGTTGTTTATTTGTTCTCCTTGTTTCAGAGTCATACAGTAGGATAGGACTGCTTTGACATCTGAGTTGACCATTTTTGTTATCATTTGATTTTATTTCTTTATGAGGGGAAAGTAACAAACAAAAGTCAATGTACACTTGCTATAAATATTTCATGCCATGAGAATTTGGTTGTTTCATCAATGCTGAACTTTAATGCCAGCAATTTGAGTTTGTGTTTTATTCTTACGAATATCAGACATGGTTGTTTCTTTTGTGCCATATTTCCCTTGCCTGCGTGTGACAGAAAATATTACCGACTTTCTTTTTAAAACCATTCTTTCTTTAGCGTAATAGTGGGGTTAACACATTAACTACCGCAAGCCGCTGTCAGCGGCTCACAAAATAATCACATTTGGACCGCAAGCCGCTCAGAGCGCCAATCTAATTTTAGTAATAAAACGAATGAAAAATGTACTGAAATACTCTCTGATCTGGTTCGAGATTTTAAGTTGCCACCGGAAAACAAATTCCCAAAGCATGGTTGTTGTAGAACACTGGAAAATTGATATTATGTTCATATTTTTCAGCGTTTTGGGTTAGTTACCAAATCGTGTAAAACTGTTTACCGTGGCAACTAGTGATAGGACTACAAAAAATGTGTGTACATCTCGTCTAACGGCTGAATTGGATAGAAACGTGTTTCAACAATGGACTGATAGATCTAGCGACGAGGACAAGAGTGAAAACGGTGTGCACATTGATTGAAATTGTGATTTTGATAGAGATGGGGCGCAAGCAGTTATAATTGTGAAAATATTGCAAGTCCTCGGCCATCGGAGGGCCGTTAAATAGCAACAACCTGTATTAGAGTTACAACCGGTGTTTATTGTAATAGTACATTCATTTATCTTTTAAATGACGTGTAATTCATAAAAATTTGTAAACAATTACGAAAACTACGGCTTATTTTGTGCAAACACCTACAGGATGAAAATGGGAAAAAAATTTAATTCGGCCACAGTGTGTTTTTCATTTCGGTAGTTAATGTGTTAATAAAAAGCTAAGTGATTGGTCTTTACTAAGACAAAGAAAATGCGTATGTTACAGCTGCAAAGCCTTCATCAGGGACAAACAAACAAAAATAGAAGAGAAAGAAAGCAAGAACTAAGTTAAATGTGTAAAAATAGTATGACTATAATATCTGGAGTCATTTTCACCAATGAGGACAAGGTGGCCACTTGAAAGGATCCCTTCTTTAGAGTATTAGTTTATACTGTGTTTTAACTTCATGCACTAGACATGATCAAACAACGTTCAAGTGATAGATGTAAAAGGTAATTAGATATGTGTTGCAACTCACAGATGCCACCTAGGTGCTACATATTGTTACTGTAAGTAAGCTAATGTTTGCAATGTCCATGCACTTCTGCCATGTAACTGAATTAGGTCCATGGTATAGATCTCATTTACTGTAGTTCCAACAGCTGATATTGAAAAATGAGTTGTTTTTTTCTTTTGTGAAGCAGGTTGATGTAATAGAGATGACAAGCTACTGCCCACCATTAATTCCATATTTGTTTGTGTATTTAGTCAAAAAAGAAGACTTGTACATGAGGTATGAATGTTCTGATGTGTTAAGAGTGTGTATCTACTCCATTTTCTAAGTTGACATCTTCATCTGAGTAGGAGGTAAATTTAGGAAACATTTAAATGATTCTTTGGGAGGAGTATACTTGTCATAAGAAAGACAATAAACTTGTGTGAACATGTACTCAGAAATATGACACACAAAAAATATATAGCGGTTTGTGATGTATTCTTCTTTGATCCTTAGCCACCGACCGTCAAAGCAGTCAGTGGCCATTACGCCTGGTGGCGTCTTGTAGGGCAACAACAAATTGATTCCACTTTGCTTGGTCGGTGGCCATCCTTCGTACAGTGCCCCAACTCTGGTTCATTCTTTGCATCTCAGCCTCCACAGTCCTCCGCCAAGTTGTTTTTGGTTGGCCTCTCTTTCGTTTTCCTTCAGGGGTCCATAGCATAGCTGTTCTTGTGATGGCATCGGGGTCTCTTCTGAGAACATGGCCAACCCAGCTCCAGCGTCTGCCAGCTATGATGGTGTGCATGTCCTCTTGCTTGCTCCGAGTAAGCAGATCTTGGTTGGTGATGGTATTCGGCCAAAAGATTCAGAGAATTTTTCTTAGGCATGTTGTGTGAAAAGAGGACAATTTCGACATTTCCTTCTCTGTAACTCTCCAGCTCTCCGCGCCATAGAGAAGCACAGAAAGCACACAGCTCTGATATAATCCTAATTTTGTGCTTGTGCTGTACTGAGAGGACTTCCAGATGTTGTTTAGACTTAAAAAGGCTGTTCTTGCTTTGTTCATTCTGTTGTTGATGTCTTTGCTTGCTCCGCCGTCTGGTGTTACTATGCATCCTAGGTATGTGAAGGCATCTGTCTGTTCCAGTTGCTGATTCCTTACTGATATGGACTCAGGGTTGCTCACATTGAGCGTCATGACCTCTGTCTTCTTTAGGTTGATGTTCAAGCCCATCTGCTGGCTATACTTATTAAGTCTATCCGTTTTTTCCTGGATGTGTTGATGTGAATGTGCTAGCAGTGCAATGTCATCTGCATATTCCAGATCTTCCAATGTAGTCCATCTTATTCCTCTTGGATTGCCCTCTGTTGTCTGTGTCGTGGAATATTCTAATCCACATATATAAATTATTAGGTAAATATAAAGCCTAATAAATACATATAATAAATAAAGGAAGAAGAATGGTAAAGAACAGTGCTGTCACAATGACTGTACTCGAAATCCCCTTGTTTTCTACTGCGTATGCAAATTGTAACGTTTCACGTTGATATTAAAGGCCTTCTGCAACATACACGCGTTTCCCAAACACACAATAAAATGTGCTGCCTTTCTAAGAAAAACCTTGAAATATGCAAGTTGACCTAAATTTTAAATTCCATTCATGTCTTTTTCTACACTATGTTACCAAGATCAAAAGACAGATGGACAAAAGGATAGCGAGAAGGGAGAGGCAGAAAGCCGAACACTAAACACGCTTCGCGCGATACACAAATGCTGCCATCACGCGTGTAAGACTACAAGCACTAACTTTTTCGGACGGACAGTGATAAATTCACTACCCTTCCCAGAGTTAGGTTTTAAAATCATAAAAAACGCTTATTAGGAAAGATAACATTATATGGGTTTACGTTTGAAAACATTACAGTACCCAGACAGCACATCTTCGAAACAGGAGGTAGAAGGAATTGCATATTTTGAACGCAGCCACGTAGCTCTTTTAAATTTGGATATTTGGGTTCCTTGGAGCTTGCTGACAAAGAATATGTAAAACGTTACGCAAATAGTCCAGGAATTAATAAATTATAACCAAAATAAAATAGTGGGGATGCCTGACAACATGAAATCATTTCTGCTCATAAAATTTTTTTATAACGTGTTTGAAAAAAATCTTACGTTACAGAATTAGCCTACCATGTAAACTCCAAATTGATTGGAGCGCAACAAATGAAAGACTAACCACGATTGGTCGGACTATAAATACTATCTTTCGTTGTTAGGGGAGACGTGAAAAGGTAACATTTTTTCAAACACTTGTCGAAACGTGGCCTCATTGGCTAGACTCGCTGATATACTCACTTAGGAGCGTTAGTTCGAGACCACTAGTGCAAATAATCTTGATAAAGCAACAGTGCGTTGAAGCCAGCTCATATTTGTGTTAAATAAAAGCCTGGAACATAAGCAGATGGGAATTTGTGCCAGTAATTGTGCCAGAATTCATTGCTAATCAACGTATCTGTGTTTATTTCCATGAAATTGTGGGACCGTGGTCTTGATGGTACTGAGCAGCACCTGGTCAGAGCTTTGCTGAATCCAGAGTCGGACAGCATACTCCTTGGTCCATTTAGCTATCAGTGAGGTGTCTCCAGAGCCCAGAGGAGAATTCGAGCAGAGGAGTCCTTTCCTGCCGCCATCACGCAAGATAAGCTGATTTGACCAGCTGAGCTCAACATTATGTCCCCTCATCTTGAAATGACTTTGTAAAAATAACATTCAGAGGGGAATTTAATTGTCTTAATATCAGGAACTGAGAACATCTCCAATACTAGTCCCAAAAGACAAACTATTGAAGTCATGATGACAAATACCAACAGAGCTTGAACAAAACAAAACCAGTATTACCTCATATTACTACTACACAACTGACACACATAGGATATTTTTAATAATATATGTCACTACAATATTCATATTGATAAAGTCTGTACATATACTTGTAATTAAAATTGATTGTGATTCCTGGTTCCTTTGTATTTGAATCTGGACACATATACCTTTATGATAACCATGAATACATATTGTTATTTGAAAAGTTATCAGTGACTCCTTAAGATATTCTCATAGAGTGTTATATGTATGTGAGTGTCACAGTGTTGTCAAGAGTAGTGGATTAAATTAAATTGTTTATCTGTCTGTTGTTGTGACTTACACTTCATCATACACATACCCTAGACACATAACGTAGTCATCACACTATTCCAGAATAATTCTGACTGAGATATATAGATATGTGGTAGCAAGTAAGGTTATCTATAATACACTACTCTTAATAGATATAGATACCTTCACAGCTGATCTCAGTCAGTACACTAAGTCCCCTATAAATATTTATAACATCCCATTTCACCACATATATTGGGGTCTCGCTCTTGGGATTTTGAATCTTTCCCTATTAAAAATATTGGGGGTAATTCACTTCAGGGAATATAAGAATTAAAAGGTATCCTTGGGTGGAATTAAATAAGGTTGAGCTCACGGTGCCTGTGTTGTCCATTAGATATATTTAGAGATTAAATTGTTGGTTAGACATTGTAGAAATTTACCTGATAGACAATGGCGGACCTGGCCAAGTTTCGATCTGCTGCTGTACAGACTGCAAAAGAGTTAGGATTAGATGGGCAAGTTATGGTTGCCTATGTCACTACGGAATGTGACAAATTTATTGAACGCGAAGAAAGAAGGTTTGAAGCCGAAAGAAAGTTAGAGGCTGAAAGGGAAATTAAGAGGTTACAATTTGAGGCTGAGGCTGAGACTAAGAGGTTGCAGATTGAGGCTGAGGCTAAGAAATTGGAAGCAGAAAGAGAAGACAAAAGATTAGCTGCAGAAAGAGAAGCCGAGGAAAGAAGACAGGCTGCAGAAAGAGAAGAGAAGAAATTAGCTGTAGAAAGAGAAGAGAAGAAATTAGCTGTAGAAAGAGAAGAGAAGAAATTAGCTGCAGAAAGAGAGAGAAGAAATTAGCTGCAGAAAGGGAAGAGAGGAAATTAGCTGCAGAAAGGGAAGCAGAAAAGGAGGAGAAGAGATTACAAAGGGAACATGAGTTAAGACTAAGGGAGTTTGAGTTTCAAGGCCATGCTCCTGAAAATGGTGCCAGTCCCTTTGCCTCTGATGCCACTGCTAGCCAAGGAGCCTCAACCTCAGCTATGAATTTTCATTTAGATCATTTTGTTGAGAAAGACGATGATATTGAGAGCTATATAAATAGGTATGAGCTATTAGCTACCACGTATGGGTTAGAGAGAGAAAGGTGGAGCTTAAAGTTATCTCAGGGACTTCGTGGGGCAGCTTATGAAGTTTTTGCAAAAATGAGCAGAGGTGATCAGGAAAATTATGACATGCTAAAGCAGGCTCTTTTGTTAAGGTATGAAAAGAATGCAGAATTTTATAGGAAAAAATTTAGGAATGCTAAACTACTGTCAGGTGAAACCTATCACCAGTTCTCTGCACGAATAGAGACATACTTGGAGAAATGGACTTCTCTGGGGAAAACCCAAGATCTTAAGGAAATGGTCCTTATAGAGCAATTAAGAGAGTCCATGGCTCCAGACCTGAGAAAGTTTCTCATGGAACAAGGTGCAGAGAGGCTGGATGAGTTGCTAAATGTTGCTGAAAGGTATCAAGCAGCTCAAGCAGAGGTAACAGGTAATAAAAAGAAACAAGTGGATAACTTTAGGGCACCACAGAACTTTAATAAATTTGATCCTAGGGATAAACACAAAGGTAAGCACCAGTCTGATAGGCCACGGTATGAAAATAAAAATAAATTCCCACAATTCGATGAAAGGAAATATAATGAAAGAAAATCTTTCAACCAAGGAAAAAGGTGGTGTAAGAATTGTCAGATGGACAATCATGACACTGACCGTTGCAGAAGGAAACCTGTGTATATGGCAACCCTTCAGGTCAGGTCGACCTCAAGACAGGAGGAGGATCTTATGTTAGATACCACTCCAGAAGAGATGAGGAAGGCACAGGCTGGGGATAAAACACTCAAGCCTTGTTTCAGAAAATTGTCAACTTGTCATACAACTCCAGGCAAGGGAGATTTTTACATGAAAAACAAGTTGATGTATAGGAAGACTGGAGCTAGATCCAAAGGTCACGGACAGCTGGTTCTTCCAAAAAGATATAGGGCAGACTTAATAAGGAGCCTACATGTGAAACCAGATGGGGACCATGAGAAGATAGGTACCATCATTCAAAAGGTGGCTCACAATTATTATTGGCCCAAAGCAAGATGGGACATTGAGAATTTTGTAGAAAGGTGTAGCATAGCACATGAGGGAACACCCACAAGTGGGAACATGGATCAGGACCTGGACACGCCACGGGGCAAAATTAGGCCTGATAATAAAAAGAAAAATAGATTTGAAAAAGTGGACCAAATGAAATGGGAAGCCCCTTTTCACGGACAAGCTTCACTTAACTGTTTTACAATGGCCACTATGCGGAGAGTGCAAAAAAGATGTCTTACCCCAGGATAAGCCGACAATCCCTCAATCGGACTTAAACAAACTGGAGGAAGAGGATGTAGAGAGGAAATCTCTCATCAAGAATTTTAAGTGGGGAGAAAGCCCCAAAAGAAAAATTGGTAGCGGTCGTTTTGTGAATGATAATTCTGGGAAGAAAAATCATCACTATAAAGCTTCGAGTGGAAGAGACCATACCGGTGCATGGACAAATAGGTCCACACAATTAAAGGTCCATATGTAGCTATGTTAAGAACGTGGACTGATGAAAAGGCAGAGGAAAACATTACATCTTCATACCAATATGTGAATGAGCTGACCACTCGGTTAAAAACTGGCTGGAAACTTGCCAATGAAAATTTGAAACAAGCCAGGAAGAAACATGCTGCCTATTATAACAGGAAGGCGAAGGACAGAAATTTGGCTGTGGGAGAGAAAGTACTGCTTCTTTTGCCTGGGAGTCAGAATAAGTTACAAATTGGATGGCAGGGTCCATATACAGTTTTAGAGAAGGTGTCTAGAACAAATTATAAGATAGATAAGAAGGGGAAAGAAAAAATCTATCATGTGAATCTCCTGAAGAAATATTTGGAAAGAGAACATCAGGGAGAGACACACTTGTTGACCTTGTCCATCGCCATGGAGATGAAAAAGGAACCACTTTCATCATTTGAATATCCATTACACCCCTGTGAGACAGCAGCACAGGTGAAAATCAGTACACATTTAACGAAAACTCAGAAAGAGAGAGTGCAACAGGTTCTAAATAATCATGCAGAGGTGTTAACAGACCGACCAGGGCATACAAACCTATTGGAATATGATATGAAACTAATAGACTCCACACCTGTCTGTATGAAACCATATTCGATTCCGTTTGCTAAGGAGAAAGCTTTGAAGGAAGAGATAGACTATCTGTTGAAGGAAGGAATTATTTCGCACAGTGAGTCTTCGTATAGTTCCGGTGTTGTACTCTTAAGGAAGCCCTCTGGAGAACATAGACTCTGTATAGATTACAGGAGACTGAATGCTATTACAGAAGGACAGGTGGATCCATTGCCGGATACAAATCAGCTGTTTGCCAGGCTAAATAAAGCTAAATATTTCTCAAAAGTGGATCTGAGTAAAGGATACTATCAGATTCCAGTAAAGCCTGAGGTTAGACCATACCTAGCTTTTAGTACATCAGAAGGACACTATGAGTTTAATAGATTGCCATTTGGATTGAAGAATGCGCCTAGTGTCTTCTCTAGAATGATGAGAAAATTATTGGATCCTCTGAATAATCCCTGTATAACAAATTTTATGGATGATATCCTTATAGCAACAGAAACATTTGAGGAACACATTGACTCTCTGAACATGCTGTTTGATCGACTTAGGGAGGCAAATTTAACAGCCCGACCAACCAAATGTTGCGTTGGATGTAAAGAATTGGAATTTTTGGGACACACAGTTTATCAGGGAAACATGACCCCTGACCCAAAGAATTTAGAGAATCTACAGAAAGCCCCGAGACCACAAACCAAGAAGGACGTGAGATCCTTTGTCTCATTATGTGGTTTCTACCAGAAGTATATCAAAAACTTTAATTCCATATGTGCACCGTTAACTGAATTGACACGTAAAGGACATCCAGATCGCATTACATGGACACCACAATGTGAAATGACTTACCAAGAATTGAAGGAAAAGCTCACAAGTAAACCCATTTTGAAATTACCTGACTTAAGTCAAGAATTCATTGTAAGGACGGATGCCAGTAATATTGGGTTAGGAGCAACTCTACTACAGAAATCAGATGCATTGGATGGGGAATTAAGCCCAGTGGCATATGCTAGCAGAAAGTTGAATAAAACTGAAATCAACTACTCAACTAGCGAAAAAGAATGTCTTGCAGTAATATGGGCGATAAAGAAATTCAATATTTATCTATATGGGAAGGCATTTAAGTTGCAAACAGACCACAAACCGTTATCGTTTCTAGCACAGGCTAGGCATGAGAACTCCAGGTTACTTCGATGGTCTTTACTTTTGGCTCCATATAATTTTAGCATTGAGTATATATCTGGAAAAACCAATTTGGGAGCGGATTTTTTAAGCCGCCATCCGTGTGATGAGAATCACCGTAAACCCCAGAACTAATAATAAATTTCTCTATGTGTATATAGAATAAAGGACTGACATATAATGTCTGTTTTAAGAGGGGAGGTGTCGTGGAATATTCTAATCCACATATATAAATTATTAGGTAAATATAAAGCCTAATAAATACATATAATAAATAAAGGAAGAAGAATGGTAAAGAACAGTGCTGTCACAATGACTGTACTCGAAATCCCCTTGTTTTCTACTGCGTATGCAAATTGTAACGTTTCACGTTGATATTAAAGGCCTTCTGCAACATACACGCGTTTCCCAAACACACAATAAAATGTGCTGCCTTTCTAAGAAAAACCTTGAAATATGCAAGTTGACCTAAATTTTAAATTCCATTCATGTCTTTTTCTACACTATGTTACCAAGATCAAAAGATAGATGGACAAAAGGATAGCGAGAAGGGAGAGGCAGAAATCTGAACACTAAACACGCTTCGCGCGATACACAAATGCTGCCATCACGCGTGTAAGACTACAAGCACTAACTTTTTCGGACGGACAGTGATAAATTCACTACCCTTCCCAGAGTTAGGTTTTAAAATCATAAAAAACGCTTATTAGGAAAGATAACATTATATGGGTTTACGTTTGAAAACATTACAGTACCCAGACAGCACATCTTCGAAACAGGAGGTAGAAAATACATATTTTGAACGCAGCCACGTAGCTCTTTTAAATTTGGATATTTGGGTTCCTTAGGGCTTGCTGACAAAGAATATGTAAAACGTTACGCAAATAGTCCAGGAATTAATAAATTATAACCAAAATAAAATAGTGGGGATGCCTGACAACATGAAATCATTTCTGCTCATAAAATTTTTTTATAACGTGTTTGAAAAAAATCTTACGTTACAGAATTAGCCTACCATGTAAACTCCAAATTGATTGGAGCGCAACAAATGAAAGACTAACCACGATTGGTCGGAATATAAATACTATCTTTCGTTGTTAGGGGAGACGTGAAAAGGTAACATTTTTTCAAACACTTGTCGAAACGTGGCCTCATTGGCTAGACTCGCTGATATACTCACTTAGGAGCGTTAGTTCGAGACCACTAGTGCAAATAATCTTGATAAAGCAACAGTGCGTTGAAGCCAGCTCATATTTGTGTTAAATAAAAGCCTGGAACATAAGCAGATGGGAATTTGTGCCAGTAATTGTGCCAGAATTCATTGCTAATCAACGTATCTGTGTTTATTTCCATGAAATTGTGGGACCGTGGTCTTGATGGTACTGAGCAGCACCTGGTCAGAGCTTTGCTGAATCCAGAGTCGGACAGCATACTCCTTGGTCCATTTAGCTATCAGTGAGGTGTCTCCAGAGCCCAGAGGAGAATTCGAGCAGAGGAGTCCTTTCCTGCCGCCATCACGCAAGATAAGCTGATTTGGCCAGCTGAGCTCAACATTATGTCCCCTCATCTTGAAATGACTTTGTAAAAATAACATTCAGAGGGGAATTTAATTGTCTTAATATCAGGAACTGAGAACATCTCCAATACTAGTCCCAAAAGACAAACTATTGAAGTCATGATGACAAATACCAACAGAGCTTGAACAAAACAAAACCAGTATTACCTCATATTACCACTACACAACTGACACACATAGGATATTTTAATAATATATGTCACTACAATATTCATATTGATAAAGTCTGTACATATACTTGTAATTAAAATTGATTGTGATTCCTGGTTCCTTTGTATTTGAATCTGGACACATATACCTTTATGATAACCATGAATACATATTGTTATTTGAAAAGTTATCAGTGACTCCTTAAGATATTCTCATAGAGTGTTATATGTATGTGAGTGTCACAGTGTTGTCAAGAGTAGTGGATTAAAATAAATTGTTTATCTGTCTGTTGTTGTGACTTACACTTCATCATACACATACCCTAGACACATAACGTAGTCATCACACTATTCCAGAATAATTCTGACTGAGATATATAGATATGTGGTAGCAAGTAAGGTTATCTATAATACACTACTCTTAATAGATATAGATACCTTCACAGCTGATCTCAGTCAGTACACTAAGTCCCATATAAATATTTATAACATCCCATTTCACCACAGTCTGGCGCATCACCCAGTCTATGAGCTCTGCCCAATGCTACCCGTAAAGTTGGCATAAAGGCTTTTTATGATTGACACTATGCAGCTTGGAATTCCATAAGCCCTCAGTATTTTCCATAAACTGTCCCTATGTATACTGTCAAACGCCTTTTCAAAATCAACGAAATTAATGTACAGCTGTCTTTGCCATTCTGAGCACTGCTCTATAATGTTCCTGAGATGTATTCTAGTTTTTTTTATATTTTTTAAATAAAATTTTGCCTTGTTTTGGTGAGGCACGTCCTGTTCAACCTAGTTGGTTATATTAGGGCGCATGTCCAAATATAAAAGACCTTTAGGTCTGGTGATAGTATGTATTCTAGTTATTTCCCTTTGACCAGTCAATGAAACTAAACCATTTGGCTAGCTGAACTCAAGGGACATGCTAACTCAGTTATTTCCCTTTGACCAGTCAATGAAACTAAACCATTTGGCTAGCTGAACTCAAGGGACATGCTAACTCAGTTATTTCCCTTTGACCAGTCAATCAATGACATGCTAAAACTAAACCATTTGGAACTCAAGGGACTGAAACTCAGTTATTTCCCTTTGACCAAGGGAAACTAAACATTTGCTAACTCAGTTATTTCCCTTTGACCCCATTTGGCTAGCTGAACTCAAGGGACATGCTAACTCAGTTATTTCCCTTTGACCAGTTTAAACTAAACCATTTGACCAGTCAGTCAATGAAACTAAACCATTTGGCTAGCTGAACTCAAGGGACATGCTAACTCAGTTATTTCCCTTTGACCAGTCAATGACATAGCTGAACTCAAGGGACATGCTAACTCAGTTATTTCCCTTTGACCAGTCAATGAAACTAAACCATTTGGCTAGCTGAACTCAAGGGACATGCTAACTCAGTTATTTCCCTTTGACCAGTCAATGAAACTAAACCATTTGGCTAGCTGAACTCAAGGGACATGCTAACTCAGTTATTTCCCTTTGACCAGTCAATGAAACTAAACCATTTGGCTAGCTGAACTCAAGGGACATGCTAACTCAGTTATTTCCCTTTGACCAGTCAATGAAACTAAACCATTTGGCTAGCTGAACTCAAGGGACATGCTAACTCAGTTATTTCCCTTTGACCAGTCAATGAAACTAAACCATTTGGCTAGCTGAACTCAAGGGACATGCTAACTCAGTTATTTCCCTTTGACCAGTCAATGAAACCATTTGGCTATAGCTGAACTCAAGGGAAATGCTAACCAGTTTTGGCTAGTCTGAAACTCAAGGGACATCTGAACTAATGCTAACTCAGTTATTTATGACCAGTTGAAACTAAACCATTTGGCTAGCTGAACTCAAGGGACATGCTAACTCAGTTATTTCCCTTTGACCAGTCAATGAAACTAAACCATTTGGCTATCTGAACTCAAGGGACATGCTAACTCAGTTATTTCCCTCGATACAAGTATGCTCGGCCATGTACATAAATGAGTTGTCACACACAGTTATGGTATGTTTTGTTACCATCTTGTTATGCATGAATTCAGTTTCTTGTATGAACATAGTGTTGTGAAATGTGATATATTTTCTGAAGCGCATTCACAAATTCAATTAGAGATACTTCAATAGTTACCTAAAAATACAGAAAGATATTTGACAGATCTAAAAAGGATAGCAAGGTTTGGATAGAATTTAATGGATGGCACAGGACAGTTGGAACTGGTGTCTTCCATTTTCATCATCCTTTGTCCCATCATCCTTTGTCCCAGAAATATGACCCAGTAAAAGAGGAGTTGCTATCCTTATCCTTAAAAAGGGGGACATAATCTAATTTCTCACCACAAAGGTAAATATCTTGTGACATTTTTAGTGCCTGATTCTGTCCAGAATATTTACAGAATGCACTGAGAAAAAAAGAAGTTTTCTCTCACTTAAATATGTGTTGACTAGTGATGTTCTAAAGCTTCCAGAGGATGTGATTCTGTTTTCATCATCAGGAAGGAGCCGCGCTAGCGTAGTGGTTACAACACCGCTCTGGCGACCGGGTGATTCAGGATCAAACCCGGGCGACGGCATTTGAGGATTTTTCGTCGACCGGGAATTGGACTGGATTAACTCGAGACCTGGCGAGGACATTTGAAGGAGTGTTGTCGACCAGGGATTGGCGGCTCCTGAGCCGACCCAGCTGCAATGGGTACCTCCGAAATCGGAGAGTATTTGCCTGAATGGCGAGGGACACCTGTCTCTGTACAAGTAAAAAGGGATACTCACGTAAAATCAATGTCAGGTTAGACATAGTAATAACCTGAGATTTCGCCTCGAGTATTAGCGGGCGTACGCGAAAAAAAAAAAAAAAAAAAAAAAAAAAAAAAAAAAAAAAAAAAAAAAAAAAAAAAAAAAAAAAAAAAAAAAAAAAAAAAAAAAAAAAAAAAAAAAAAAAAAAAAAATCATCAGGACAGTTGTGAAGATATTGTTGAGAAAGACACTGATAAGGAGAGTAAAAGTTCTGGTGATGAGTCTTCCTTCTCTCAATACCAGGAGTCTTCTTCTTCCATCCTTAGCCATCAACCGGCAAAGCAGTATGTGGCCAGTACGCCTAGTGGCGTCTTAGGGCAACAACAAATTGATCAATCTATCGCTGTTTCCACCACGCCTAGTGGCGTCTTTGTGGAACAAAAACAGACCAAACAATCTATCATTGTTTCCGTAATCAGATTGGTTGGCAAGCAGGTGATCAGCCCACTGTGCGAAGTTTTTACGGGATGGGGTAAACAGCCCCATGCCCATACCCTCCTTAGTCGCCTTTTACGACATGCGTGGTAGGGTGCAGTGTTACTATTCTTTGCTCCCCTTTCGGGCCCCGGTAACACACGGGTGAATACCAGGAGTGGTTTCTATCATTTTGGGAAAGTACTAGCGTTTCCAGGCTGGAAGTTTGTGTACAGTGTAAATGGGCTTAGTTATTGATAATACAGACTGTAACAGAGACAAGACCCATAACCACAAAATACACACAGAAACATTACCCAAGCAACACCTGTACCCATGGTTACACAGATGGATCAGCAACAAATGCAAGAAGAGTGTTGCTGAGCTTAAGCACTGGTACGCAAAAACAGCTGTCACAGGCAACAGGAAAATTGTCAAGCAATTGAGAAGCCTTGAAAACTGCAGCAATTTCCTAATTTCCAAAAAAAAAACTTTCCTAATGACAGAGGAAAGCACTGAGAGACCAGTTGCTTTCCTTGTCAATAATTGCAACGCTGAAGAGCCAGAATAATGCAGACCTGGATGACCTAAGAGTAATACTCCACAAACTGTCAGCAATTCAAAAGAGTTGTAGTACAGTGGATCCCACCCATCTCATTACAATTTCCCTGGCAAAGAAGAGGCTGACAAATTGGCAAAGGAAGGTGAAATGCTACCTCAGCATGATACAAATATAACATTCAAAGAGGCAAAGAGTTTTTACAAGAGGCAGATACAGGAACTAATGGGAAGCAAAGCATCCAGGCCACGAAAAAATAATAAATATTATCAGCTCACGAAAAGAATGGTAATCTTCAGACTGGAATACCACCTATTCAACAAGCTAAAGATAGGAACTACCAATGAGTGACTGCCGAACGGATAATATGACTGCTGAACATCTGCTTCAAATATGCCCAACATATGAGGAACAGAGAAAGCACATGTGGTCATCACCAGTACCATTCGTGGAAAAGCTCTATGGAGATAGAAATAGCCTCAAGCTGACCACTGCATTTTTTTTTTATATGGTGTTTTCCTTTGAAATTGTTTTTTTTATTTAGTTGACTTTATTTGTTGCTCTGGTATGAAATTCTCATTTTAAATAAAGTAAATCATTTCTTCAGTAAGACTTATCATATCAGCACAGAATTGTATCTTATTAAATAACAATGAATGCATGGCTGTCACTGTAATAAAATAAATTTCTATTCTTAACTACGGTTTATTTCATCTTGATTTAAGTAAACTTCAGTGATTCTGCATTTGTCCTTTACACTAAGTGGCACAAACTTTCTTATAAACATCGCTGGTCCTCACCAGTTATTATGACTATTATTTAGTTATCAGTAACACTCATTAGTCACTAAAGCTCTTGTTTAGTTATTGGTAACACTCACTAGTCTATACAGCTCGCATTTAGTCATTGGTGTTGTGAAACCCTGACAGTTGACATTTCTCACAGGATGGACTGACGTACAGATTTACACAACATGAATTCAATGAATAAATCAGGCCAGGACGATCCAAAGTTTATTCCATAAGATAAAATACAACAGAGCAAAATGTATACATATCACTTCAAGCTTTACTCTCTGTGACATTACACATTCAGCATCTTCAGTCAAAGCCCTTGTCATTCAGACTGCCCATATTTCTGTTGTCAGCCTTTTCTGATATAAACTGCGTGTGCTTTAACTTTGATCCCCACATATACCTGAGGTTAATCTACCTCGGAAATACACAATTCCTGAATACTATGAAATCTGCACACAATTTTAAATGGACACCTTATCCTTCTGCCAGCTCGACCAATGTCCACTCTCCAACTGATGCCACACTTTCACTCTGATGACATTCTTAACACCTTTTACTTCTTTCATAAAGTCTGCGCAACGATAATTGAAGGAACCCTCTATAGAGGTCAGATTGGCTAAGAGGTATGGCATCCATCTCGAATTCTAGAGGTACTGGGCTCGATTCCCAGTTGAGGGAATATAATTTATGGAAATTTTTTTTCAGAAACAGTGGTCCTAATGATGTTGTACTTCCCCCTAGTCTCAAGTTGACGCCTGAGAGTGTACGAAAAGAAGAATTACAGTGTCAACATTTACAAATGCCAGCTTGCAGTTTCTGCTTACTAGACTTATGTCAACACAGAGCTGATTACTTTGACAGGTACCACTCCTGGCAGAACTATAAGAAGCAGAAGTAATGCTGACTTCTACCGCTAAACTGTCAATTAGACACAGCAGTAAAGAAATGAGGAGTCAAAACAAACCTCCCAAAAAAAAAACCTGAGTGCCAGAAAGACAAAATAATAGGCCAAATGAAACTGAAGAAAAATTGGTTAGTGCACTGGCTTCCTAGCTCGGTGGTCCATGGTTTGATCCACAGTTGAGGCGGGATTTTTTAGACCACAAACAGCTCCAGAGCTGTCGACCTAGCCTCATGAATTGGGTATCAGAGCAACTCTGGGAAGGTTAAGACTGCCGGCGTGATGTTGACCACATCACCCCTAGTGTGCCGATGGTCAAGAAAATATGGGCCTAACACCATATTCCCAATATGCCTCACTGGGCGTGTAACAGGATCGCAACCTTACGTGACAATTTTGTAATAGGTTGATTTAAAGATACCATATTGTTTTTCTAACTTATTTCAGGCCCGATGTTTATGGTTTGTGGTTGTCTGCAGCTGTTTTGTCTTGTTTAGATTGATGTGGTCATTCAATCAATCTCTCTTATTCGCAATGCTCCCTCTAAGCTTGGCACACACAGGTTACGAAATCAGTTGCACATGGAAAAATGAATTGTGCACAAACAATTAAATCTCTCCCCCCCCCCCCCCCCGCCCCCCCCCCCCCCCCCCCCCCCCCCCCCCCCCCACCACCCCCCCTCCACCTCCCTCCCCCCCCCCCCATCCCCCCCCCCCCCGCCCCCCCCCCTCCCCCACCCCCCCCCCCCCCCCCAAAATAATAAAATACAAACATGATTTTACACTCAATTTAGTGCAGACAAGTTTTTGTCAATGGGGAAAAAAAATTGTGTAATTAAAAACTTTTTGTGCGCGCAGTCCATTAAAATTTAGAGGTAACATTCCTTAAACAGCAGTGATCCACACTTCTTTGTGTGCCCCATCATACTGCACTTGTGCTTTGGCTTTCATGGCTCTTGTGTTTAGTATTGTCAATGTAAAGGAATCTTTAGCTTCTTCCAGATACAGTTATCACCTATGGTACTGCCAAAGATTTAAAGTTAAACAGCAAGAAGACACACAGAATTGTTATATCTAGAAAAGCATGAGTTCCTGAAACATACCTATAATGACTGTGTGTAATATTTATTTATCCTTTAATGTCACAACAGACAGGACAGAAATCTGACATGTCACAACAGACAGGACAGAAATCTGACAGGACAGAAATCAGACATATCACAACAGACAGGAAAGAAATCTTACAAATCACAATAGACAGGACAGAATTCTGACATGTCGCAACAGACAGGACAGAAATCAGACATATCACAATAGACAGGACAGAGATCTGACATGACACAACAGGACAGAAATCTGACATATCACAGAAGACACATAACAAAAAATGAAATGAGTATGTAAATAATTTATTGTTAAAGAGTACCAAAAACCACAACCAACAAATCGCAGCCAATGAAATCAAGCTGACTATCTCCAGTCTGTAACAATTTCCTTCAGCTATAACTTTGGTTCTTCCTGGCACTGGGAGAAATCAAAAAGGAGAACTGGAGTGAGCTTTAAGTATCAGCACACTAAACTTACTTACTAATACTTAGTCGTTCCCCTTCTACCGTGAGGTGTAGAGTTGCACACTAAACTAATACAACAAATTTTGAAGCATGAAAACTGATACAAACTCTACCATTATTAGAATGATAAATTAGGTCACTCTTACAAAAAGTTGACAGGAAAATCAATTTGTTTCTTAAAAATACCTTTTGCTCCATGTAACAGAAAAAACTACCAAATCTAGGTCCACCATTACAATAGAGGTGTCACTGTCACGATAACTGACATGGTAGGTCTATAATAACCTTGGTGGTCACAGACATAGTTCTGTTATAGTCATAATAAGTCATTGACATGGGTCTGTCATATTTATTGAGTCATTTACATAGCTCTGTCATGGTTATAGTGAGTCATCATAGACAGTTCTATAATAATCATTTTATATTGTCACAGTAGTCTTGTACTAAACAAAAAGCAAAGTTATGTGATCCGCTGCCTTACCTTAACATTTAATTGTTCAAGGATGTCCTTGAAGACAAACAGCCTCATATTTTCACTTCTCACAAAATGTGGTAGCCATGACTTCAGGTAGACATCTTGTTTGTCTAGATGATCAGCTGAAAACTCGACATGTACTGCAGACAGAATAGCCACTCCATGTCCTACCCTACACTTAACAATAGCAGCACAATTTTTTTCTAGTGAGCTGTAGCTAGCAAGAGTCTCCACTACAGGAGACCTGTTTGTGACATCAACAGCTTCATGGTCATGGTTGGGTGGGACTGGTAATGGTTCACATGTTTCTTCAGACTTGGTCACAAGTCTCTCTCTACTAGATTTGTCTACACATGAAACATTTTGGCCTTTGGATGACAGGCTGTAGGGTTCGAAGAAGCCTCCACCTTCAGAGTATGCATCAAAATCTTTCATCCCCTTATACCTTATTGGGACAGCATGGACACCCACCTTGGAGTCGTACTGGAAGCCAGGAAATGCTGGACCTATACACAAACCTGTGTGAAAAAACAATTATGTAATGAATGAGGAGCTGTAGAATTTGTTGCTGCAAGAAATTACCAGTCCATGTGACAGCAACATCTAAAGAAGGTGTATTATGGCAGGTGAGTGTTACTGATGAATAAACAAGAGTTATAATGACTGGTGAGTGTTACTGATTACTAAACGTGTGATAATGGCTGGTCAGCATTACTGATGACTAAACAATACCTATGACTAGTGAGTGTTACCAATGACTAAACAAGAGTTGTAATGACTAGTGAGTGTTACCAATAACTAAACAAGAGGTATAATGACTAATAAGTGTTACAAATAACTAAACAAGAGCTATAATGACTAGTGAGTGTTACAAATAGCTGGTGAGTGTTACCAATGACTAAACAAGTGCAATAATGACTGATGAGTGTTACCAAGAGGGATGGTCATAAGCAGCTCTAAAACAAAATCCATGGTGATATCACGAGAAGAAAGAAGACATCAGATTAAGCTGGGAGAACAGGTCCTGGAGCAGGTCGACCACTTTAAATACCTCGGAGCTATTATAGACCGAAAGGGAGGCATCAAAGAAGAGTTGGCCACTCGAAAAGCAGCAGCTGGGAGACTTTTTCAGGCCATAAATCGAGGATTCCTCAGCAAGAGAGAG
Organism: Oreohelix idahoensis; assembly: GCA_024509875.1. Classification (NCBI taxonomy): domain Eukaryota; kingdom Metazoa; phylum Mollusca; class Gastropoda; order Stylommatophora; family Oreohelicidae; genus Oreohelix; species Oreohelix idahoensis. The sequence goes on from JAMPIV010015432.1 coordinate 76,081, forward strand.
GTTGGTAAGAAAACGAAGATGGCTGTATACCGCGCCACCTATGTCCCAGTCTTGACATATGGATGCGAGTCATGGGCAATGACTACAACCCATAAAAGCCAGATCCAAACCTCAGAAATGAGGTATCTGAGGAAGGTGGTTGAAGTAACAAGAAGAGACATGGTATGCAACCAGACGATACGTCAAGGCCTAAAATGCCACCCCCTACAGACCCAAGTAGAACAGTCCCAACTAAGATGGTTTGGCCATGTCTGCAGAATGGGAGAAGATCGGCTACCACGACAAGCATGGGAAACAAAGAGCCACGGATCCAGACCCCGAGGACGACCCAGAGTCCGCTGGGAGGACAACATTAGACAATCTTTGAAGGACCGAGGACTAGAATGGAACCAGGCCAGGAGGAAGACAGCCGATAGAATAGTCTGGCGCTCTCTCTTCCAAACCTCTACACCTCACGGTAGAAGGGGAACGACTAAGTAAGTAAGTAAGAGTGTTACCAATGAATACACAAGAGTTATAATGACTAGTGAGTGTTACCAATTACTAAACAAAAACTATAATGACTAATAAGTGTTACAAATAACTAAACAAGAGCTATAATGACTAGTGAGTGTTACAAATAGCTGGTGAGTGTTACCAATGACTAAACATGAGCTACAATGACAAGTGAGTAAGACTATACAGGGAACATAAACGTACGAGGATAACATTTTAGAAACCTTCAAGAACTATACAAGGAACATAAACGTACCAGGATAAAATTTTAGAAACCTTCAAGAACTGTACAGGGAACATAAACGTACCAGGATAAAATTTTAGAAACCTTCAAGAACTATACAGGGAACATAAACGTACCAGGATAAAATTTTAGAAACCTTCAAGAACTATACAGGGAACATAAACGTACCAGGATAAAATTTTAGAAACCTTCAAGAACTGTACAGGGAACATAAACGTACCAGGATAAAATTTTAGAAACCTTCAAGAACTATACAGGGGACATAAACGTACCAGGATAAAATTTTAGAAACCTTCAAGAACTGTACAGGGAACATAAACGTACCAGGATAAAATTTTAGAAACCTTCAAGAACTATACAGGGGACATAAACGTACCAGGATAAAATTTAAGAAATCTTTCTCCAGTCACTTCCAGTGGTCCCCCTTTGTCAAACTCAATAAAGTCGCATGCCCAGTAAGCTCCAGCACAAAGACCCAGATAAGAGCCACCATTTTGAACAAATCTACGGATCTGCCTGGCTCCCTCTTTGCCAAGAGCAGATTCAAAACCAAGGTCATATCCTCCACCAAATGCAATCAAACAACTTGTCTTTATCCAGGAACCTGAAAATCAAACACTAGAATATAAAAACAACAAAACTGCTTTTCTTGTGATCTTACCATTCACAACACAAACAAAAATACCAGTACTACAAAAACAAAATCTGCCCTTAACACTAAACACAAGTAGAATGTCTACAGGTATTACCAAATCAAACAAAACATCTACAGGTATTACTAAATCAAACAAAACATCTACAGTTATTACTAAATCCAAACTAAACATCTATAGGTATTACTAAATCCAAACTAAACATCTACAGGTATTACTAAATCCAAATAAAACATCTACAGCATACATGCCACACACTATGGTTTACCCATAATCTGTACGGGGTGTTTGCGTTTTCAGATGTGTACGGCCCGTACAAACGTCTGTACGGGTTTTTTCGCCTAATTATTAAACATACATATAAATCGATCGTCTTGTGCCACTTCCGTAGCCGTAATTTGCGTCATTTTTAATGTTATTTGCAAGAGAGTTAGCTTCCGTTTCCGATCTTTATTTAGTAATTGGAGTATCCGCGTTTATTTTCTGTGAATTTTTTAAATCGCAATCAATTGGCATCGAACACGCGGCCATTTTCGCTCTAATTTTAATGGATTTTGACTCCGATGCGATGACAAGGAGATCTTTGTCTTTATTAGCGCTAATATCGGTTCTCAGAATATGGGTGATGGCAGAGATGGAAACGAAAGTAGAATGTCATTGCTAGTATGTATAATTTTAGGGGTTAGGATTAGGTTTATCGGAAAGGTTTAGGGTTACGGCCAAATGTCACTGCTGACGAGGGCGTTTGTTGCTTTGCTACTGATGATGGGTGTAACGAAAAGATCGTCATTTGATTTGTATTGGTCAAATGACTTTCATTGAGATGCAAAGGAAAATGATTCTTCGTTAGTTGGTTTTTTTTTTTAATTTAAAAACAAAATTTTTAAATTAAAAAAAAAAAATTTTTAATCGTTTTTTTCATCTTTCCATACCTCTCTTCCTATCACATCTAACATGTACACAAACAAATTTTATATCATCAGATTCATCATTCATTTATTTCTATACAGTCCAAAAATTAGAGCAATTGACCAAAAAACTATAGAAACTACAAGTCATCCACTATAAAAAGGGGGGTGTTGTGAAAAAGAATGCAGCTGCAGGGCACATTTTCGGGAAAACAATGCAGCGTGCTAAAGGATAAGGTCCTATCAAACACAGGATTTCCTGGTCTGTTAGTGATAATTAAGCGCAGAAATAGACTAAATTATGACACGATCACATCATTTTTACAGTGCAAAATAAACTCAGACAAATATTGTTTGAGTTTTAAAATAAATGAAGACCTGGTTTCTTCTTTCTTCTTCTTTGTTCGTCCTGAAAAGGACGGTAGTTGCGTTGTGTCTGTTTACGCATAAGCTGTGATATCTGCACCTTTCGGTCGACACATCCGACTTCTGCACGGCATTTTTTAGGACCGGGTTTGCCTTCCCATTGCGATCCACATTCGCTCAGCCAGACTGCACTGCGGCAGTCTGTTTCCAGGACCACCACATGGAGGTGGAGTGCGGTCTTGACCAGCTCTGGTTCGCTGGTAAAAGGCGAAGTCCCCATGCCTCTATGATGCAGCTGTAATTGAAAATTTTTTTGCATGAATTAACTCTTTTGATACGTTTTTCTGTCTTTTTTTTGTTTTTGTTTTGTACAGGTTTTGCTGGTCTTTGTACAGGGTTTTCGAATTTTTTGTACAGGTTTTTCATCTCCGAGGTGTGGCATGTATGATCTACAGGTACTACTAAATCCAAATAAAACATTTACAGGTATTATTAAATTCAAATAAAACTTCTACATGTATTACTAAATCAAACAAAACATCTATAGGTATTACTAAATCCAAACTAAACATCTACAGGTATTACTAAATCTAAATAAAACATCTACAGGTATTACTAAATCCAAATAAAACATCTACAGGTATTATTAAATCCAAATAAAACTTCTACATGTATTACTAAATCAAACAAAACATCTACAGGTATTACTAAATCAAACAAAACATCTACAGGTATTACTAAATCCAAACTAAACATCTACTTCTTCTTCTTCCGTCCTTAGCCAAAGACCGACCAAGCAGTCAGAGGCCATCACGCCTTGTGGCGTCTTAAGGGCAACAGCAGATTGATTTTCTCCGTTGTAGTTTCCCATCACGCCTAGCGGCGTCTTTAGGGCAACAACAAATAGATCCATCTGCCGTTGTTTCCGTAATCGGTGTGACAAGCCAACGGGTGATCAGCCCATTGGGCTAAACATCTACAGGTATTACTAAATCCAAATAAAACATCTACAGGTATTACTAAATCCAAATAAAACATCTACAGGTATTATTAAATCCAAATAAAACTTCTACATGTATTACTAAATCAAACTAACCATCTACAGGTATTACTAACTCCAAACAAGACATCTACAGGTATTACTAAATCCGAACAAGACATTCTAATGGTACATTAGTTTACTAAATATAAACAAAACATTTACATGTACTACTAAATAAAAGAGAACATCTACCTGCACTACTAAATAAAAGATAAAATCTACCTGCACTACAAAATAAAAGAGATCATTTACCTGTACTACTAAATAAAAGAGAACATTTACCTGTACTACTAAATAAAAGAGAACATCTACCTGTACTACTAAATAAAAGAGAACATCTACCTGCACTACTAAATAAAAGAGATCATTTACCTGTACTACTAAATAAAAGAGAACATTTACCTGTACTACTAAATAAAAGAGATCATCTACCTGTACTACTAAATAAAAGAGATCATTTACCTGTACTACTAAATAAAAGAGAACATTTACCTGTACTACTAAATAAAAAAGAGAACATTTACCTGTACTACTAAATAAAAGAGAACATTTACCTGTACTACTAAATAAAAGAGATCATTTACCTGTACTACTAAATAAAAGAGAACATTTACCCATACTACTAAATAAAAGAGAACATATACTTGTACTACTAAATAAGAGAGAAAATCTACCTGCACTACAAAAGAAAAGAGAACATCTGCATGTGGGATGCAAAGGAATACATGTTACTCTCACATGAATTCTAGGATCAGAAATCTAATCAAGACCTTGAAGCACCTCACATGAATTCTAGGATCAGAAATCTAATCAAGACCTTGAAGCACCTCACATGAATTCTAGGATCAGAAATCTAATCAAGACCTTGAAGCACCTCCACATGATGCATCATGGAAGCAAGCAACCTTCAAGATGCTTGGCCAACACTTCAGGGATTGAGTTGTGCCACACCAGAGTGGCCCACCATCCCATTTCCCTCTGCGGTGAAATAAGTTGAGAATCCAGCACTGCACACTAAGCTTGAGGGAATCACTTGAGGATCAGACTTGGCTCCAGCTTTTACCTGTTTGCAGGAGGATCTCACAACAAATTTATGACAGGTGAGAGGAACTGGGAAGTCACTCTGTGCATGGATATGATTCCTTGAGAGCACCCAGTGTTTTAGTCCTGCATATTTGGAGAGCCCCTGCGGATGGCAGGGAATGCAGTGTGTGCTACCTTCATTCCCTCCTTCTTGCACGAAACTACAAGGTAGATGTGAAGATCCTTTAAATGCATGCCAAGCCAGGATAGATTGCCCAGGAAAGAAGATGGAGCTCATGACTCCAACTCAAGAATTCTTCACCTTGGTATTGGCTGTGAAAGAGCAACAAGCTCAGCAGCCCTAGTTAAACATCTACACAAGCTCAGCAGCCCTAGTTAAACATCTACACAAGCTCAGCAGCTCTAGCTAGACATCTACACAAGCCACTAACTATGATCAAACTTCCATATATGTATGGCTAAATGCAAACAAAATATCTACACACCAATAATTACTAGCACAACACCCATACTTACTGCTAAATACAAACAAAACATCTACACCTAGAAGCACCCAATAAAAGATAACAGTAATGAAATAATAAGTAGTGCTAAAACTTAGATTAAAAGAACTTGAAATAATAAAATCGTGCTACAAATAAGATTACAGAACAAACTTTCAATAATAAATTATGCTAAAACAAAGATTAGATAGAACATGAAATAATAAAATATGCTAAATATAATGTTACAATAAACTTAAAATAATAAATTATGCTAAAAGCTAAGGTTATTATTTTAAAAACTTTCAGGCTACCATCAACAAGAAATATTTGACCTTCTAAAATTTGTTGAGGCGTAATGTATTTAACAGAATGTTGGCTGGGGTCAACCACTGACTTCAGAGACTGGTGCAAAAGTTTCCTGCTATCGTCACCACTTCCTTCACCGTTGTATACCAAAATGAAAGTGGGATGTCTGGCAGTCATCAGATTCTGAGGAGGACATCAGAAAAGTGTATTCACTACACTCCTATCAGATTCTGAGGAGAACTTCAGAAAAGTATATTCACTACACTCCCATCAGATTCTCATGAGAAAAAAGCAAAGATTAAAAACTATATTTCCTTTGGATAAGTAAGCACAGTTCATATGCTGTTTTTTTCCCATCAGACTGTAATGAAGATATATTTGCATAAAAAACTGTCCCCATCAGACTTTCAGTAGAATAACAGCTGTATCACGAAGAAGAGAACCGAGACATTTGCTCCTTGGGGGGCTTAAGGGTGGAGCTGATGATCCCAGTGTAGCAGGCCAGATTAACCCCCACCAGACTATGCCCAGGTATGATCTGGTCTAGGCTAGAATAACCCCCCAGGTATAATCTAGCCTAGGCTACTTTAACCCCCAGGTATAATCTAGCCTAGGCTACTTTAACCCCCAGGTATAATCTGGCCTAGGTAAAAATGCACCCCCTGGGTCAGATTATACCCAGGCATAATCTGGTGGGGGGGTTAATCTGGACCGATAAACTGGATTCAATCATTCATTAAATGTCACGCTTAGTGTATTTTGGGACCATGTCTCTTCATTTTCTTCGGTCTCTGGTTTCTTGAATCAGTTATGCCTTCAGTCTTTTCCCATGTTGTATAGTATTTCTTGAGGCATCTCTCTCTCTATCTATCCATCCATCTATCTATTGTATACTGTAAATGTATGCTGTAATATTACCTTTATAATGTTGCATGCCTTCAAATTAAGGCTGAAAGTAACAAGTGGGAATGAAAGGATATAGTATGCAATATGAGAGAGAGAGCGTGGAAGGGCAGAATGTTAGATGGACCTGTGCCCCCAATACTTAATCCTTTGAAAATAAAGTTTGTTCTTGTCACGGAATTGCCTCCCCTGCTTTGCAGTAGTGGTCCAACAGTGGCCAAAACTCAAGAGTATCTAATATGGGCCTTCAAAGGTGTCTACCTTCTCACAAGATTACTCTTGGCAGAGTTGTAGATAGAAGGATAATGATGCTTCTATCTCAAGGGTGTGTTCATAAGATATTTCCGAAGTCAAGAACAATGCTGCATTGGCAGGGCAATTGTTAACTTATATCGGTCCACCACCTTTTATGAAGAATTAAGCAATTATTAATTTCAGCTCGTTCAAGCCCCCACCCTGATTTACTCAGTGGAATTCTTATTATTCTGGTATAGCTCTGTTTAGAGTGTATCTAGTAAATTGACTGAGACAAACATGCAGTACATTCAAAATGATTAAATAGATGTTAAATTTGTATATTTAGGATTTAATAGTCATTTAGGTTTTAACAAGGTTTTAAAGAAATGAATAATTATTTATAAAAAAAAAGTCTATCATCACTGTTGTGATGGAATAGAAGTGTGTAAAGGAGGTCACTTGGCAGCTTTTAGGGGTTTCTTACCTGTCATTGACGGTTCTGCTCCTTCTGATGGGTTGGTTCTTGGTAGACTGATCAAGCTTGATCGTTGGTCAAGGTTATAGGGCGCAGTACATTCCCAGAAGTGTCAGGGAATGTCTACGAAGTTGGTCCCTCGTCTTAAAGTTCAGGCCAATTTTCCCTTCTTGTTCCAGAGATAGTATCCTTAACTGGTACCACCAACAAGCCAATCTTGGCTCATAGACTGTTTGCTCAGAGAAGTTGGTTTAAGGCACTGGCACATGCCTCTTTCACGCGTGGGGGGGGGTGGGGGGGGGGGGGGGGGGGGGGGGGGGGGGTGGGGGGAGGGGGGGGGGGTGGGGGGGGGGGGGGGGGGGGGGGTGGGGGGGGGGGGGGGGGGGGGGGCGGGGGGGTGGGGGGGGGGGGGGGGGGGGGTCGTTACTTTTAGCAATACTATGACTCTGTGTTTCAGTTTCCTCAGATTCCGGTTCCTTATTAAAATGGTTTTTCTGGGCTCTTTTAAGTCCTTCAACATACTCCAAAAAAAGTCAGGTCTGAAAAATGGAATTCTGAATTCTGGCAGTCTTATTTCATCTTGGCAAGTGATCTTCACAGTGTCTTAAAACTGCAAAAAGGTCAGGTTATATGGCCCCTCCTCCCCCGCATTTGTTTTGTTACGATGCTAAGACAGCTCCAATCGTTTCATACATGCATGTAGTGTGGGATAATTTCAAAATTATTTCCGCCTGAAATAATATGCGTGATGCAAAAGGTCATGTCTCCCATATATCCGATCCTCTCTCGGCCATGTTTACAAATAACTTATTATTACTTTGATATAAAGTAATGTCTTTGTAACAAGGTGTGCCGGAAACGATGATGTCATGCATGTCTGTCCAAAATGTGTCGCACAGACGAGTAATCTCATTATCTGTCGCTTGAGCACACACAATCTGTCTCTTTACCATCTTGGCAAAGAATGCACCCTGGCCTTATCAGTGATTAAACAAATGCACTGGGCGATTTTAATGTTACTTTATATCTGATGTCGGCCTCACCCGAGATTAACCAACATGGTTATCGGTTTATATGGCATCACCTGTCTACTCTCTCAGCAGGGATGGTCAGGTAAACAGACACGACGAATTATCACCGACAGGAGTGAAAGAATGTTGAAAATAGTAAATATCTGCTACATAGCAGAGAAAGAAAAAGGTGGCGACCCGGAAATTCCAGGTAATCAGTCCTTACTTCACTTGAAAATGAGTACTGCCGTAGTGGAGCAGAGATCGAGAAAGGGTCGCTCCAATACATCTTGTCACAGTTCTGTCTGTCTGTCTGCCTGGGGACTTAGTAACAGCTCAACAGAGGTTGTGCAGAATATGTCGGGAGATTGATAGACATCTGTCTGCTCAATGCTGCAAACTAGCTGCCAGTAAACCAAGAAGCCTAATTGGACGTTATCACTATTTGGTATTCTAAATACTGAATTTTGGTATGCAATATATATATATACTGTTCAAAAAAAGAAACGCATAGCTACTGAAGGCACACACATAACCATGATTTTGACATTCAATAACTTTTTTAATTTAATGAGTTAATTGTTCAAATTGCACACAAGAATACCTTAGGGTTCAACCAATCAATTGACAGTTGTTTTGCATCTGGGTCACGAGAGTTTTTTGGCGTACGGGCTTTCCCATTAGTATGGTGTGTGGCCTCCTCTTGCATCGATCAGCGACTGGCATCTCCTGGGCATGGATGCGATCAGACGTCTGATATGGGCCTGTGGGATGGTTGCCCACTCTTCCTGGAGTGCCTGGAACAGATCACGACGATTGGCTGGAGCAACGTCTCGGCGACAAACACGTCTATGCAGCTCATCCCACAGGTGCTCAATCGGACTCATGTCTGGAGACAGGGATGGCCAAAGAAGGGTGAGAATGTTGTTGGCAGTCAGGAACTGCGTGGTCAACCGTGCTCAATGGGGTCTGGCGTCCTGTTGAAACACAGACCTTTGGGCAGCCAAAAGTGGAAGGACATGGGGTTGAAGAATTTCATTGACGTATCGTTGCGCATTCAAGCCTCCTTCAATGTGCACCAATTGACTCCTTCCGTTGTAACTGATCATTCCCCACACCACTGCACCTCCACCACCATGCGGCGGAGCTTCATCAACACAATTTTGGGCAAAACGTTCATTTCGCCTACGGTAGACCATACACAGTCTATCATGACGCTGCAACAAAAAGAAAGATTCTTCACTAAACCAGACACATCTCCATTGATTGTCGGCTGCCCAGGGACGATGCTGGTTGGCCCAAAGAAGTCGATTTTGGCGATGGCAGCACGTAAGGACAGGTCCTCGGTGAGGTCATTGTGCCTAAAGTACAGCATCATGCAGTCTATTCCGGACAGTTTGATCAGACACATGACGTCCTGCAGGCAATGACTGGGCAGTTGAGGAAGCTGTTGTAAACCTGTCTCTGAGGTGACGAAGCCGAATAAAGCGATCCTCTGCTGCTGTTGTCACTCTGGGTCGTCCACTGCGATGCCGGTCTTCAACTGAGCCAGTGGCTTGGAACCAGTGCCAAAGTCGACTGATGGTACTCTGATGCACGTTTAGATCCCTGGCAACCTGACTTTGACTTTCGCCTGCATGCAGTTGGCCAATAGCAATGTTCCTTAAATTTATCGATAGAGACGCCATAAATGTCTGCTTGAAAATGAATTGAATTTTTTGTGTGTAGCGTTATCCTTTTATAGGGTTTCAGTTGCGTAGTCAGTGAATAGTGTTCACCCCAAATTTTGTTGCTTTCACGTGCGCGCAACATGAGCTGTGGTCAAAAATTGCGTCATAAACACTATTGACCACAACGTTGTAACGATTACAAAAACGAACGCAATTCAGGTCAACACGTGCATTTGACACTGTAAAGAACATTTGAGGCTGGTTTTTATATACCCTAGCACCAAATTTTACTTACAAACTCATAAAAATGCGCCCTCGGATAGCTATGCGTTTCTTTTTTTGAACAGTATACATACATACATACAAATACATACACACACAACCATTAACTTTCCATCATTATTAACTGCATCTTCTGTGTCCAGTGTACAACACATTGACTGCTGGCTATTGGTTATTATATGTGTCTGGCTGTTCATTTGATTTCTTCTTTTAGTTACGAGGGCTTATTTTATTTCTTCTTTTCAACACGTATATGAAGATATTAAGGACAATTAATGACTGCTTGTTAGAGAACGATACTGGAATTAGTAAATCAATAAAGCTATGACTGCTTGAGTTTGGCATAAAATGCAGGACAAGCAAGCAAGGATGAATGATATGACTGATGAAGCGTCTATGAAACCAGTGTGTTATAGAAACAATCAGAGTACATACCCTTCACCATTTGCTGAAATAGACTGAGAAACTTTGAGTTTGCCCGGACTGATGGGATGTAGATTCTGAACAACACTAAAAACAACTGTATACTTCTTACAAAAGAAAGAAATTACGAGGACACAGCAGAAACAGGGGATCTCCATCTTGTCGCGAGAGGGTTGAGATGTTATTAAAATATAAGATATCCTGGACAAAAAGTTGTATCAGGTGATACCAGGATAGTGCCAGATAAGAGTCTGGTCTCATAAGTAATACCTCCTTCTCTGAAAAGAGTAAGGGTGTATGGATTTCAAAGGTAGGTTCAAGCTGTATAAGTTTCCAGGTATGATGTTATTGTATTATCCTGGATCCCTATGGGCTCCCTCTCAAGATCCTCCCTTGATTATTATATTATTATTATTGTTGACTCTGCTAGGGAATATTAACAAAATTATTTCCAACAAGAACATAAACTCAACTTTAATAAGTAAGTAAGTCTGCTGGTAAATATTTACCGTTTCTCTTTTCGGTCTGGAAAGTTTGAAATGAAATCAAAATTATTTACAACAATAAATCAATGAACATTGAAAAAAAAATTAACAGTCTTTAAAAGTCATTCCCTTGTTGAAGGTTATCACCTGGGTTAATTATTTCCTTTTAAAGAACATTTATATGATACTAATGAGTTTTGTCACTATTTCTTGACTGTGAAGCTAGTAATGGGTAAATTTATGTCCACACTTTTCATCATACACTGTAGGCTGTCTTTATTAGTATCTTGTTTGTTAATGTCGGGGTATAATCTGGATACGATGACTAGTGGCTTTGTTTTGCCACTTATCTGTTGTTTAGAGATCGTTCACACTCCTGCCATGGACGGACAGGATTATGAATTCCTCCAGGCAGTGGAAGCTGGGTATCTGGCTCTGTTGACCACAAGAGCACTCGCACCACAGAGTCCAACAGAGGTGGATGACTCTTTAAAGTTTGTGTAGTTTTCAGGATAAAACCTGAAACAAAAATAAACGTAACCCCTATATGGTCCATCACTATTCCATTATTACACAAGATGGAGATGATAGATAGTGTCAGACAATGTGCTAGCAGATGCACAGGACAATTTATACTAGTATTACCCACAGCCAGTTCACCGTGACTACTCCTTTCCTTCTAAATCCTTAGTTAGATCCATTTGTCCATGCTACGCCTCCATACAATGATTTGGTCTAATATAAAATACTAAGTAATACCTTGATCAATACATTAAACCAATTTCTGTCATCCTTCCTTAAGTTCCTGGTATGTGTCCCATTCCAACAAGAAATAATTCTTCAAATGCTTTTCCAAACCTACAGACACACTTTTGCCATCATTCGCAATTTAATTTGAATATTCAGAGTCTGGTAAGTCCTTCAGAAATTACACAATGGTTGCAGAAACACATCTACACACTCCCTATCGCACACTGTAGTGAATTAATAGAAATACATATAATTATATACATACATATATATTCTTTCTTACCCTCAGGCACACACAGATGAGCTGTTAATGGGCATCTATGGTCTGCTCTTCAGATGCAGTTGGCAAAGGCACACTTCATTAACAATTTTACCGCTTCTTCTGCTCGCTGTGCTTTTCAAATCTTATGGTCTCAATTTAGCAAAGGCAAGGTCTATTTATACTAGCACATCCGGCGTATCGGAACGCAGGGGGCTAAAGTGGTATTGCGAATCTCAAAATGAGGCATAATTTGTCTCTCTGTTCAATTATGAAAAACTATTTTCCCAATTATCTTTCTTATTTCTGGAGCGATTTTATTCATCCAGAGCTTAAATTATACCCTGAATTATTCTTTATCTATCTATCTAATAATCTTTTAGTCTCCTAAGTGCATTTTATTTTATGCATACTTTAAACAGCTAAATTAGGGACTAACCTGATGCGTCGAGGCCTTTCCACTCGATTTTTCTCTCTTAATAAACTACTTTTCGAGAAAGTCTTTACACCTACCTCTAAAGTAACATTCCTGTTGTTGAATTATAGACCTCTTCCCGGTGGTACTTTGTTGAACATTGAAAAGTATGGATTGATAGGGGTGGCTCCAGGAAGAATGTAAATGTTATTATGTGCGCTGATGAAGGCGATCAGCATACGTCGGGCTTACAGGTGGCCGGCAGGTGTGTGGGTGTATAGACGTCAATGAACGCGAATGCATGTAGTCCTAAAGTAAGTCAATAATAATCACCCACACCAAAAGCACATATAGTAGTCAGGAAATGTTGCAACTCTAAGGAACGTTATACACAGTTTATTATTCCACAGTCATGAGGACATCACCAAAATACACTGTCAATAGGTAACAGTTCAGAACACATCATGGAAATCACAATAAGTTCAATACATCCGTACATAGCATAACTGGCACATATATATCTATAAAAGCCAATTCCCGGCTTTGCAGTAATGTCAATATTCTCTCTACCTTCTTTGGCAAAAATAAGCCGTATAAGTTCCTGGCTTCAACGTAATGTAAATATTCTCTTTATCTTCTCTGGCAATATTAGAAATAAGCCATATAAGTTCCTGGCTTCAACGTAATGTAAATATTCTCTTTATCTGCTCTGGCAATATTAGAAATAAGCCGTATAAGTTCCTGGCTTCAACGTAATGTAAATATTCTCTTTATCTTCTCTGGCAATATAATAAACAAGATACATCTCACAGGGGGAAAAGAACAATCCACTATAACAAACTGTCGAACTTCTAAATATCCATCATCGGGAGGTGAACTTATAATGGCCTAAAATCCAAGGCCTGAAAGTCTACAAAAAAACGTACATTCTGCAGTATAAATATAAGCAATCATATCCTTGGCTTTTGAAATACATTAGGAAGTCTCCATCATTCCTATCACACAAAAATATCTCCCCGTACACACAGTCAGAAAACATGGCTGAACACCTTCCTGGCAAAACACCCAGGAATCTACTGTCACGGGATTACCGTCTCTCCGACCAGCTCAGACAATCACGCATGCGCGGATAACCGCGAGAGACGTGAGCTGAACTCATCTAGAAGATTCGCGAAAATTCTCGAACAAATATTTTTAAACAAACTAGTAGCTACCCAAGGGAGATAACAAAAAATCTGGCCTGTACATACAAGTATATTAATGTTTAATTCCCCTTGACTAAAATTGTACTTCTTTCCTACTTATGTAATTAAATGGCATCCTTCACTCGGTTGCACAGATAGGTCCTAGCCATTTTGATTGTCCAAGGCTGTAGTAAACACACGAATAAGGAAGTCTTTCCATTGGCCAATGTATCATACAGTTCTTACAATGTATGGCGTGCGGTGTGGTCAGAGTTACTCAGAATTATACAGAAGGCCGTGTTGTGAAACAGACCAACTCCCGACACATCTAACCCTCTCAGCTTTAAAATATGATCTTGAGACTCTTGTTAAGAGGAGTCAAGGACAAATGTCGCATTAAAAGATGTTAAACAACAAAAATTAAGTAGCCAGTCATTTTTATATAATTTCCTATGTCGGTGAATAATACGTTTTTATGAGTACTGTCATATTTTGAATCTGTCTAACAACACGGTCATATTTACCACGCTTACTATAGGATAAATGGACCGATAGAATAGCCAATCAGGACGCTCCTTTTCTAGTATGTATAAAGAAACCTTTTTATGGAAGTTGGATGTGTCGGCCGAAAGGCGCAGATATCGCAGCTTCGCTGTAAACAGACACAACGCAACCAATGTCCTTTTCAGGATGAACGAGGAAGAAGAAGAAACTTAATCACATTATACGGGCAAGCTGAAAAACGTTTAGGTTTTGATTCTTAAACACACATTTGGACTGTGCTTCCGATTGGGCGGACACGGAGCTATATATAGAACTGGGACTTAGGGGAGTTCCGCCACAAAATTTAAATATACCAAGCTGAATGAATCAAGCGCAAACTGTTACTGCAAAGTCTTTTGCCGCTGTGATCTAGAAGCAGTCCTAGATTCCTAATGAAAGCCGGTATCAGCTTGTGTATTATTGCCTGATGGTTCTGTCTCGATATTACAAAGTACGAAACATCCACTGTAGAGGAAGTCTGTTGGTGCCTACAGCTCTTTATATACCTAGAGCCATACCCCGTTCCCAGCCTGGAGTTGCAGTTTGTGTAATCCTGTCCTGTTGGATGCAGATCATCATCTAATAAGATATGTGGAATCTAGTTCCACTGTACAGCAAATCCAGCCAAAAATAAAATTATAAACCCCTAATAAAAAAACATTTAAGGATGATGTATGAAGGACATTTGTTCAATAAAGTGAATTCTACAGTCCAGGGACAGTGATTATAGTATTAGTAAAGAAAGAAATTGACATTATCTCGTTACCTTTACCATATTATTCATTATGGAAAAGTACATTCCATATTATTTATTTAATGTTGTAAATACCATTTGATTTCTTTTAGAATTCCTGACCGAAAAAATAAAGCGGTATAGGACAAATAAATTGTAAATAATTTCAGTCAGTCTTGCTTAATAATTCTTATTAAGTTAATATTCTGTATTGAGATTTATTACATATAATTAATTCAGTTTTTCCCCTAGATAACTAGCCATTAAAACAAAAGTATATTCATTAATCAATGTGGGATCTAGAGAGGTAGCAGATAGATCTTCAGTACCCAACACTATCATCATACTTGAAGGTTTACATAGCTTGACCCCACTATTGATGTCGATACACCCTTGCTCTTTTCAGAGAAGGGGGTATTTCTTATAAGACCAGTCTCTTTTCTGGCACTATTCTGGTATCATCTGATACACCTTTGTGTCCAGGAAAGTCTTTATTTTAATAACATCCAAACCTCTCGCGACAAGTACTTATAAACATTTTGCTTCATATTTAGATTGGACTTAATATTGTTTAATAATTATAATTAATGACACAACATAACAATTTATGTATGTGTGTGGTATGTACGAGATATATTTTGGACATGTACAAATATTGAAAATTGGGCACTGGTAAAAAACAAAAAGATTGAAGACCACTGATGTTCTGTGAATCTGGACAGTCCATGAAACGATTCTTTTTTTTTCACCTTAGTTTCACTTTAAATACGCGAACTTAACCTGATTTGTATTTACGGAATCTCACAGAAAACTGTAATCTTGTTATGAATTTCATTGAAAGCTGCAACCAAGGTGGAGTGGGTTAAATTCCCAGCGCGTGCAGGAAAAGACAACAAGAGGCGGACACTTGGGAGTTATGAACCAAGTCTGCCCGCCACCCTCAGAGTGTAAAGAAGATAAAAGGATTGAAATACTTTTGACAGGGGGCCCACTTCTGAAAATCACATTTCCTCCTGTTTTAAAGCTCTGTATAGTTTCCTCTGTATAGTGTGATTCACTTCCATAGGAGGGGGGAGCGTGCAGGTTAGGACTGGAGGGGTGGAGTGGCAGCACTGGTGCAAAGCGTGGGGGGAGGAGAGGTTAGGGTTAGGTCTATGTCTGCATTTTCGAGTGTAACGTTTATTTTTTTTTTTGGGTGGGGGGGGGGGGGGGGGGAAGTTAGGGTTAGGTCTATGTCTGCATTTTCGTTTTAGAACACATCTGCTATCATTTTGACACACTGTAATTTTTCTGCACTTCGCTCGCTAACCTTGACCCAAAATCCGACCCTTTTTCAAGCTTGGGGGGTGTGGGGGGGTATATGGCAGGTATATGCCAGATATTTAAAGAGATATAGTTAAGCGCATTTTTTCAAGTTATATAAATGATTTTTGTTAGATACGATACCGCACTACTATGGTATAATAGTGCAGTGTCTCTACGTGACGCTAGCAAGCGTCCGCGCTCGTTTCTAGACAACTATGTTAGTGGCCTTTCATTAGCAGACGTGGTCCTGTGTGGACGTATTCTGAATTTGCTCCCTATTGTAAGCTATGCTAATTTATAAGTGTCACGAAGTGGTTTTAAGTTTTTAGAGTTTGCCTGAATGAAAGCAAGACCCTAGTATGAGAAAGTCTGAGAAGATAGGATTTAGATGGAAAATGACATGCCTGTGGACAGATGAGACTATTGGCTCAAGGGATAGAACCAGGTTTTGACTCTCCCCTTGCCGCTTCATGACTTCAGAAAGGCTATAATCTCACCCTCCTCTGACTACCTTTAAATACAAGGAGATAAGGTGTATAAAACGACCACAGACATCACTATACAGACAACATAGAGTAAGTATAGAGTGTAGAAGCTGATCCAGTATATATATTATAGATAAATTTATTTATACACAGAAATCATTAAAGTTCATCATACATCAAATCGAAAAATTAGCGTGCACTGTTGCACGGCCTGAAAAAAACAAAGTAACAAGTACATTGATAGACACTAGAAAAAAAAACCCCCAAATCACATTCACTCTTTCTGTCACCCTGCTGAGGAACAATAAAATGATTAGTGATTAAAAACAACTCTACTATTGTGGGGCTGTCCACTTTAGCCTCCACTCTCTAACAAAATAAGATTCTACTGTCTCAGTCCTGTTGACTCTTCCTCAACGAACATCTACACCGCTTTCCACTTGTTAGGCGATATTCACCGCTAACCAACACCACTGGAGATGCTAAAATAATAGACTTGGAGTAACACAATGGCTCAGTGTCTATCCTTCGAGTGGACACTGAACAGACCCTACTGGTCCTGCCTATTTTCTCCCTCCTCGCTCCCTCTCTCCTTCTTGATCTCAGTGTCTCTCTAATACTCGACGACTGATGATGCGGCGTCTCCGTTACGCTCTTCTCTCGTTTCTTTCAAGACCCAGGTATGGTAACCCTATCACCTGTTCCTGAATCTGGGGAGGATGATGATGAAGTTCTGGCGTCAAGCATGAGGTACTTGATTAACTGTCGACAAACTTCTCTGCTGCTGAATAGCTTCCCTCTTTTAACCCGCTCCGGAGTTAGAGGAAAAACACAGCCTTGATTTCCGGCTGTATGCAATTGAAACCAGTCTAGCTGAAGAATTGAACTTCACTGCAATAGACCGTTTAGGTTACGTTCTTTTGCTCCTGACGATAACTCGAGTACTCTGACCCTGAGATATGTCTTTTTGCCGTGGATAATTTTATTTGACAAAATTATGCTCCCCCACTGTTTCGCTGTGACTCGCTTAAATTAAAAGAAAAGGCATCTATTGTATAACAACTCCTCCAACATAACGCATCTCTAACCCATTAATCTTTATAACTCCCTTACTCAGTATTTCTCGTCATGTACAACAATACATAAAATAATATTACCCACGTGGCACTTAAATCTCACGCTCCTTCTACTCCCCTTCTCTTCAACTTAACTCTGCCGGGTAGGTAAACAAAATCTCCCGACCTGTCTGACCTATTACGTGGCTGTTCTGCATGGCTAACTACGTGTCCCAACATTTCAACTAGGGAATTCCTTTAACGTTACCCATGAGGTTTCCTACTTACTCCAAAATTAAATGCAATCTCGCTATAGGAATAGTTTACTCCTCTAAGCAGTATAATCCACTTATAACATACATCTTTACTCTCCAACTGCATTTCTTACATTTAAGGCATAATAAAATTAACGTACCTACAATGGAGTTCCCAATAAAATTACATTTGTAAATACACAGGAATAAATGGTGGTTCTACACAACATACTACAAATATGAGCACACGTGCATCTCATAACTTCACACGCTCCTATCTACTGCCAAAATCATAGAAAGAATAAGCACACTGTTACATTTACATCGTTCTTCAAAAATGATAATGGATGGCACTATCGTTTTAAAACTTGAAAGTTAATGTCCCCGAAGAAGTTAACTACGGGCGAATTTCTCAAAAACGCACTAATAAGTAATAATAATAGCCCCTTCAGTCATAACTGACTATGGGAATGCGCCCCTGAGGTGGCAGCCCTCAGCTGCTTATTTTCCTGGTGCTCCTTTCGACGTTTTCTCCTCACCTCTGCTTCTTGTGTGAGCCTCTCTTCGCCCAATCTGAGGTGGTGCCGTAAATAGCATCGCCACTTAGTGCGATCGGCAGCTTCATCCTCCCATGTTGCTGGATCCATGTCCAGTGCCCTCATATCTCTCTTGCACACATCTTTGAACCTCAGCTGTGGTCGCCCAACTGTTCTCTTGCCATCTGCTAATTGTCCGTAGAAGATATCTTTTGGGATGCGACCATCTTCCATGCGGCGACATGGCCAAGCCAGCGAAGTCTGCGCTGTCTAAGCAGCGTATACATACTTTGAAGGCCAGCACGTGACAACACCTCGACATTTGTCACTTTATCTTTCCACGAGATGCCGAGGATGCGGCGTAGACACCGCAAATGGAAGGTATTGAGCCTTCTTTCTTGCTTAGCATAGGTCGTCCAGGTCTCGCTGCCATATAGGAGTGTGCTGGTGACGCAGGCATTATATACCGCAGCTACTAATAAGTAAAACGATAATAAAACTACTACATACCAATACCGCTTTGTTCCCACAGTGGAGACGATAATACGAAGTCTGACGGCTGACAATTATTTCTTACGATAGAGACTTGCCCGCAATTTTCTATCTCAATATATACAAGCGAAAAGCCCCCGCGGATTCCCTTCCTACGCATAACCTAAGCTTTCACTCGGACCAATGGAAATGCTTAGAAAAATAAAATAACTACGAGCTGCGCCAATCAGATTTGAAACCGCGCAAACTGCGTGTCCAAAAATTGCATCACGTCCACGTGCGTTTCTGACGCGTCATACAGGCGTGCCCGAAAAATAGCGATTTCCGTAAACAACGAAAAATCAGAAGAAAGTAAAACTGGTCGAGTGTAAAATAAACCTACCATCATAAAACGACCCCATTTAATTACCTACCCAAAAATACCAAACACGATATATATACAAATGAGAAGAAAAAAATGATGAAAATTCAAAATAGAACCACAGAATCGAGCCGGTTGAAGGACAGAATTACAGTGCAGCATCACAATAAGCACATTCGTGATGCGGCTTGAGCCATTAGGCCAATATATTATTTACCAGCCATGTCGTGCTGTCATTGTACAGGTGCAATGTTAGTCACCAAGTATATTCTTCATTTTTTAAGAGGCCAAAGAGATATATTTTGCGTCTTGCCGTAGTGCTCCAGCTGGATCACACAGTATCCAGTTGCTAGTTGTAACGGTCAAGACTGTTGGCGTCTACTACATATTTATATATATGCTTGTCAAACCAGGATTGTTGCTGCTTGATGCTATTTATCATTTACTATACACCAAATGCTGTTATTAAATGTCGTCTCCTCGTGATGCAAGCTTTGGATGCAGTTTATCATTACCAGTTGTTTCAACGTTCAAGTTATGGTGTTTGTTTTAAACGCATACTCCTTCAAGAACCGATACATGAACATTTGCACTAACAAATAACCAGTACCAAAAATGGTATACACAATCAACCGTGCCAATTTTACTAATCAACACCACCATCTCAATACTTGGTTGTAACAGCCTCTAAACCAAGGAGTTTGCAGTCACGGTCAAGCAGAAACAGGGCGGGTGTGTTCGGGTTAGCATTAATAATGGGTATTTTACAGTGTCGAAGCGATACGGTTACGTTTCAATAACGTTCGGGCAAAATGGCAGACCTTATTCCACTATCCTTCCCATTTACCTATTTATTTGGTACTGTATACAGGCCTCGGGTTTCCTATCATATATAATCTGGATTCCAATATAACAGCTCATTATTTTCATCTGACGTGCTGACGGGGAGTGCAGTACTATACTGGGTCATCAGGAGACTTCTACTGAATTCAGGGCATGTCTCTACCAAGGGAAAGATCTGCTGCCAATTAAATCGTTTGTCGAACTTTGAACTGTTTATAAACATTTTTAAAAAAATAGCTTCGTGATCAACTTTCAACAACCTAGACAAATGGAATTGCCGTCAGAGATGCCCCTCGAAAAATGAACATGATAGCCACAGTATTCCACAATAATGAAGCAATAACCCATGTATATTTTATTAACCTTACCAGTAAACGATTTATGCGCCCAATGTTAGGAAATCTAAGAGTCTTCCTGTCCGTGACCACGGTAGTATTAAGAAAAAAATAATAATTGCAGAGCATAAACTTTGACCTCTTTTGACCCGACGTAAAGAACGCAATCAATTTACACACAATTTGATGACGTCATTGTAAAGCTCGTCTCAATAAGTTTTTTTTTTTTTTTTTAGTCTGTCAGAAAGTAAGATGCAATAGCCTCGGACTTTCAAGCATTGTTCATATTATTTGGAATTGAAAACAATATATATATCCTAATTATAACCCCTCAGAGGTTGAATGGGATATTTTCTTCATTAATTTAAAAAAAAAAAAAATTTATGAGAACTTCACCAGGCCCTCACTTTAGCGCCATACCCTCAAAATCCTTTTATATTAATTAGTGTTTTATTTTGAAATTTCCCAGTAATAAGAAACTTCTCAGACTACAGCTTGGAAAAGGCTTTTTCAGATTAGAAGAACTTTACTGTGTAGGATGTCTTTAAGACAATAATATAGATCATTTGTTGTTAAAATGTAAGAGGTATGAAAAAAATCAGAATCCCAATATTAGATTATTTGCAGGCATCAAATTTACCTATAAACATAGAAGGTGTATTGAGAATAGACAGACCTAGGGAACGGTATAAGATAGTCAAACAGTATTTAACAAGAACAAAGGTTAATATATAGTAATTGGGGAGGTGAAGGTCTGAAGCTGTTCTTACAATACATATGACTTTTGACAGGTGAAAGTCAATTAAATGCCTTTTAAAGTCAATTATATAACTAGAAACACCATGCCTTTTCACCTCTCCATCTTAATATTATTTTTGTTTGGTGTTTTTGTTTAGTTTTGTTAGGTTTTATCTCGTTTTTGTTTGTTTGGGTTTTTTTTAAACGTACATGGATAATTAGTAATTTTGATTTGCCCTATTTACAATAATTTGACAGGTGTGATGCCACTTTCCATATCATCAGTTCATGTTATTTGGAATTGAAAACAACATATATCCTAATTATTACCCATCAGAGGTTGAACGGGATATTTGTCATCATTAAATTTAAAAAAAAAATCAGTATGTACAAAATGTCATTTCATAGAAATAAGCCAGTAACAGAATTCATTAACAGTACTGGAGATACGAAGTAGTGAAGAGACATGGTCGCCTACCCCACTTGAAGAAGAAGAAGACGAATCTCCCGGATGGTCAAGTTTCTGAAAAATCTCGATAACATCCCGGCTTTCAAAAAAATGGCGCTGTTCAGGAGATACAACATGGGTTTAAAAAGAATTGCCGCATTCTTGTTTGTATTCAAGCTTCTAATCATTCATGCTGCAAAACTGAATGCTCCAAAAGTGTTACTGCCTTATTATAGTTCAGTAATCGTGAATTTTACATTCCAAGTGGAATACTCGCCAGAGGAAGCGCAAATTGCAAACTGTTACCAATGGTAGGCCCTACGTTTTCTTAGGTTTTTTCCTTCCCCTTAGTGTGATAGGCCTAAACTAAACGCAAATTCGTGAAGCGTTCCATATATTTAAGAAACTTAATTATTTTTATTTTCATTTTTCAATAGTAAATTTGTTGATAAAGGGGAAGAATAGTGGAACAAGGTCAGCCATTTTGCCCGAACGCTATCGATGCCGCACACGTAACAGTAGGCCTATCCTTCGACACACTGTAAATTAGGCCTACTCACTATTAACACTAGCCAAAATCCGCCCCGAACATCCCACACCCTATTTCTGCTTGACCACGTGCAAACATTCCTCGGCCTGGAGGCTTTTTGTTTTGTTTCCAACAATGCAAGCTCGAAAAAGCGTCGGGTCAAGGTTAGCGCGCGAACTGCAGCAAAATTATGTGTCAAAACGATAGCAGACGTGTTCTAAAACAAAAATGCAGACACAGAGTCTAACCGTGTAAATGCCGTAGCCTAATTACATAGGCTACATCGTTCATAATAATAGCCTTACTTACTTAGTCGTTCCCCTTCTACCGTGAGGTGTAGAGGTTTGGAAGAGAGAGCGCCAGACTATCCTATCGGCTGTCTTCCTCTTGGCCTGGTTCCATTCTAGTCCTCGATCCTTCAAAGATTGTCTAATGTTGTCCTCCCAGCGGACTCTGGGTCGTCCTCGGGGTCTGGATCCTTGGCTCTTTTCATAATAATAGCCACCTGCCAAAAATAGACCAATATGGCAGCCTCCAGTTCACTTCGGCCAATTTGTTTAGAATAGCCTACAAATGAAAATATTTCACATAGGCCTAATAGACAATACAATTGAGTCATCAAAATTATAAAGAAATGTAACTGATGATAGGAAACTTTATACAGAGTGATACAACAGGAGACAATCTGATCATCAGAAGTAGTCCCCTGGTCGATTAAGTGTTTTGGCCCCTTAATCTATTACACTCTAAGGGGGAGTCGGCCCACTTTGGTCATGATTCCCAAGTGTCCGCCTCCTGTTGTCTTGTGCAGAGAATTGAACCCACTCCACCTTGGTTGCAGCTTTCAACTTCACTCTGTTTTCTGCCATCTGGAGGCAATTGTGAAAGTAACTCCTATGTTGAAAACAAATTACTGTCCCAAGTTCCATAGCCCATTGCGGTTGTTCCACAGCCAGCAAGTTGCCCTTTCCGCAATTTTTCATAGCCTCTTAAGTGCCCTTGTTCTTGACTGTCCTTTCAAACCCAACAGTTTCAGTAGATCATACACTGAGACAGGCACGAGACCTCTTGCACCTACCTCAACAGCCATGACCCTTGCAGTGAACTCATCGTGTCTTGACCACTTTGAATGAGTGTTGCTCATCCAATCTAGATTCAAATGGCATGGTCAGCTCAATCATTATAATCTGCAGCGTTGATGAGGAATGCAGCACTATATCTGGCCGTCTTCGAGATCTTCTGATACTTTCTGGATATGTCCCTATCCCAGGTAGGTCTACTGCCATCTCCTAGTCATTTGCATAGTCCAGAAGAGATGGTAAACTGCTTGTGGTGGATTTGATGTAACAAGATGTTATTCCTAGTGTACTGAATGAGGTCAGCTGTGAAGGTCCCTGATTATACTAAATGTTGGGTTGATTTATCAGAACACCTTTCTGCTACCACCTTACGACCTCAATCAGACTTATTCTTGACTAATAGGTATGTTAGCTACGTCTATATGTCTGGGGTTATGAGTGTATGATGTATTGTAAGTACAAGTACTACAAACACATGTATTTACTAACACACACACATATATATATATATATATATATATATATATATATATATATATATATATATATATATATATATATATATATATATATATATATGACAGTCAAGACTACAACCACAAACACACTGACACTCTATGAAATATATCTTATAGAAGTCTGTGTTAAAAGTTTGGTAAAATGGTTATTTACAATTTATTTGGCCTGATCAGAATTTTCTGCATCAGGTCCAACAACCAAAAATTGATATTATGAATGTATTTATAACAATTTAAATACTACCATGGATCTTCTGTCCATTCAATTAATAATAAGACAATCAAAATATGTGTATCTAGGTTCACTAAGTTAATGACACTGGTAATTAATAGTATGGGTGGGGTACTGTCATCATTCCCTCTCTCTCTTTTAAAATTATCTTGAAAGTCTCTTGCCAACAATTTATTTTATGTTATTTCTATACAGAAATATAGTATTTTAGTGGATAAACTGAGTGCCGACATGTATGGCACTTATCTAGAAAATAGATGTTGCTGTCATTTTCACAGGCTCTCTGGTATGACCATGCTGACACGGTTCCTGGTGCAGTAACTAGACCTCAGAGTCCAAACAATAGGTTACTTTAGTACACTGCAACAACGCCACCAGGGTTCTGGTACCCACACTGTACCAGAACAAAACATCACAATTCAAAGAAATATCACAAACGTACGTTGACTGGCTTTAGCATAAATAGTAGTTTAAGTTCAGCTTTGCCTTCTGTCCAGACTGCCAATGGTTAATAACACACTTGGTACTGCTGAGAACAACGCAGCTTGCTTCTAACATATTTCTTTTCAACTGGCGCTGAGCTGTAAACGCTTTTTGCCAATATGCTTTCTTCTTCTTCCGTCCTTAGCCACCGACCGTCAAAGCAGTCAGTGGCCATTACGCCTAGTGGCGTCTTAGGGCAACAGCAGATAGGTTTTCTTTGCCATTGTTTCCCATCACGCCTATTGGCGTCTTTAGGGCAACGGCAAATCAATCCATCTGCTGTTGTTTCCGTAATCGAAGTGACTGGCAAACGGGTGATCAGCCCGTTGGTGCCAATATGCCTAGACCGGCCCAATCACAGCGAGGGTCTAGCATTTCAATTTTCAAAAATTTTAAAAGAAAAACACTACTTCACACTTCTAGGAGTGGTTTTTCTAAATATAGATTTGATCTTTTCTGCCCAACCAATACTCTCTGTCTACCCTCCTATACCCTCCAATCAGATTTGAATTACTCCTATGCCTCCTTTCAAACTATCGTTCCCAATAACGTTACAGTTAACGAGCAAGGACAACAGTCCGTTCGTCTACGCGTTTCCAGTCAAATAGTATTTCCTCAATAACTTGGCTAATAATTTGACTACCATTAATATTGAAACATATTTGTGCTCAGAATACACTAAGCTACACGAATATATAATTTTTATGACTCTATTCATGTGCGTTTAGATTTTCAGTTTTATCACTGACAGTCGTTAATTATAACTTTTTACATAAGTCTACCATCTTTTCCCCCTCCTTCTGTCTCACTTTTTAATTTTTCAAATAAACCAACTTGTTTTTGTGACGTCACAACTACACTACGCGTCGAGAATTTAAACTGTCTGT
Source organism: Oreohelix idahoensis (assembly GCA_024509875.1). Taxonomy (NCBI): domain Eukaryota; kingdom Metazoa; phylum Mollusca; class Gastropoda; order Stylommatophora; family Oreohelicidae; genus Oreohelix; species Oreohelix idahoensis. The sequence goes on from JAMPIV010015432.1 coordinate 101,573, forward strand.
GTGTGTATATCAGTTAGCTTTGCCCACAGCGTGTATATACTAGTTGTCTCGCGGACAGAACGAAGCGGGTTTTGGCAAGGCGATGGTAACATTTTGCGTTAATTATTTGTATTGTATCGTGTAACACTACCAAAAAATGTAAGGATTGCTACTGATTACCAGCGTTAAAGTCAAAATTTTACGTTAATTCAGATAGTTATTTTGCGGCACACTTCCGCAAAATCGTTAATTATAAGGCTAGGCTGCAGAATGTATGCAGCAGATCTGGCAAAATGTTAAATATTAGTAGTACGTTTTCGAAACTAAAACGCGTGTTAGATGTTTACCGTGGGATCGTTCTATAGGCTTTAGCACTGCACAAAATTCAGCGCTATGCTGGCGTGTGAGAGGATCACCGTCAGACACAATAGCGCGGGTTTATTTATTATCATTTTATGACTAAAATCTTACTGAAATGAGCAATTATTCTCGCAGATTTTACTACACTGCTACTCGATTTACTTGGTTTGGAATGTGCTGACTGAACCTGCTGTCAGAAAGTATGTATTTGCGGTACTCTGTCTGACTTTGCTGTTCGCCTTCACCCTTGCCAGGTCTATTGTAGCAGCCAGCTCATTTAGTACTCTGTTGTGGCGCCATGTGTATCACCCTTGCCCTAATGACACCTTGCAAGCTGGGAGCACATGTTCTGGTGTCTGCCTCTCATGGCACAGGGGGCACTGAGCATCATCAGATTTCCCCATCTCACAAGGTTTGCGGACGATGGCAGGAGGTCATACTTCGATCTGAAAAGCTGATTAAGAGGTGCTATATGCCATATATCATTCCATGTCAAGGACCTTTTCAGGGCTCCTTCCTATGTAGTCCATTGGCCTTGTTGGGCCTGCTGCATCCTCATATCATTCTCAGCTTCTCGTATTTCCTGAATTACCATGTCTCTGCATTCCCTGTTTGATGCCTTGGACCACCAGCGGATGTCACCATGGCCAAATCCTTGTCTATTCGTCTGTGTGTATCCGATTACCTCCCTCAGCTTGAGCGACTCTTGGGCAGTACCAACAGCTTCATCCACTTCCTTCCAGTTTTCAGTGTGGGCTGAATGGACTTAACTCATCATCTGCTGACTCGCACAGCATCATTGCAATCCTTGCCTGTCCTGCTTTGTATTCTTCTACAACTGACTTGAAATGAAGCACAAGCTTTGCCTTCTTTCAGTAAAGTCTGACAGACTTGGTATGACAGAACTGCAAATATAAGGACAAAGAAACATGCTTTGGTACAAGCCCAAGCTTAAACACACACACATAAGCATAATCATAAATACATACGCTACCAATTCTTGTTTTTTTCCTTATTAGTAAATCTAATGTTGCAGTATGTACTAAAGTTAATCGTACTTGTCTTATCTGAAAACTACGTGGAATGATTTAAGTGTTTTGTTTTATGCATGAATATATGTAGAAAAAGTTTTGAGTTAAAAATCCCTTGTTCATAGACGGCTTTATTTCTGCAAATCCACACTGGATGTCTATATTCTGCTAAAAGTGTAACTGAATTTTAATGTGTGGAGTCAATTTGGGAATGATGTTGAGCGTAATTGCTTTATACATATCTACTTCTGTTGTATTTTTTTTGTAATGTCTGTTTCAAAGTGTTCAAAGATTGTGTCACTGTATTACAATAAAATAAAACGTGTTCCTGTCTCTTTGACGTTTAGTCTACAGAGTTTACATTTGGGTAAAACTAATTTTATTTCTTTCTCTGTGAATGACCAGTGTTGAGTTAAATAAAAATCCGTAAGTTAGTTCTTTTACTCTTGGTGATATGTTTATTATATGTAAATGTGTAAACACCTGTGAGTAATCTGATATACCATACCTGTACCCTGTTAGATATACTTTTATGGCTTCTTTATCTGCCTTTTCATATCCTTCTATGCCAACATGTGAATATACCCAAGCTATTAATACAGAACATCCTCTAGAGCAGGGATGGGCAGCTAAAGAACTTTAGGGATCTACTGAGCTCTCTAAAGATCTGCCTTGATAAAAGCTAGTCTGTTTTCAGGTTTCGGAATATTTAGAATTTTAGAATAAGTGCAGCCTTCTTGTAACTTTTATCTTGGCCGGACGATCTTTTATTATTATTATATTTAGTTTGGAACTCCGCCAATGCCGGTCCCAAGCCCGGATGAAAAAGGAGGAGGGCGGCCTGCATGGAGGCCATAAGGAGGCAGCCCCTCCACCATGCAAAGGCACAACAGGCCAATCACCTGTTTGCTTTAAATCATGATTACGCGAACTACAAGAGAGAAAACCGGACTGATTCTAAAGGCGACGAACTGGAACGGACTACGGACTACGACTTATGGAACTTGGAACACAAGAAGTATAAATGGGAAGGAAGAGGAGCTGGTGGAAGAGATGAGGAAAGCAAAATTAGAAATCCTGGCTATAACGGAAACGAAGAAAAAAGGACAAGGAGTCATGGATCTCGATGGCAACACGTTGCTCTACAGTGGTGTACCCATATCTGAAAGAGCTAAAGGGGGCGTGGGTTGCATTGTGGCCCAAAATCAAAAAGATAGTATCAAGGGATGGAACTTTGTCTCGGAGCGCATTATGGTTGTAAAACTAAAAGAAGGAGAAACCATAGTCAACCTGGTCATAGTGTATGGGCCAAATGAGGATGAGAGAGCAGAGGTCAAGGAGGAATTCTTCGAGCTGCTTCAAAGGACAGTGGATGACTGCCTAGATGAAGTTATTATGCTCGGAGATTTTAATGCTAGAGTTGGAAATGACCATGCTAGATGGGGTGGAGTTATCGGAAGATATGGAGAAGATACTCTCAATGACAATGGAAAGCGACTCCTTAGATTCTGCAGTGAGCAGAATCTGATCATTACAAACACAAAGTTCCCCCATAAGCGCATACATGCATACACTAGATGTGAACCAACCAAGAATGAGAAGTCAGTGATCGACTATGCCATTGTTCGGAGAAGCTCATTCAGATATGTCCGAGATGCAAGAGTCTGGAGGGGGCCAGAGATTGGAAGTGATCACTACCTGCTAACAATCAAACGAACAACTGAAAGAGTTGCTCAGCCTAGGAACTGCCCAACATCACGCAAGAAACCAAGTAAACGAGCAGGAGAAATGAGCATTAGGACCTACAAGCTGAGAGAGCCAGAAATTAAGACCAGATATCAGAGGCTTATTGCTACAGTAGTGAGCAACACAGAAGAACGACCTGATGACTTGGAAACCCTCTGGAATAAATTCAAGGATATCATAAAGACAGCTGCTGCAGAAGCATGCGGTGAAGTCCGACTTGGGAACCAGAGAAAGAGGACACCTTGGTGGACAGAGGAAGTCAAAGAGAAAATAAGAGAGAAGAAAATGGCATGGAAACAATACTTAGGAGCTAAAAACACAACAGGACAAATGGAAAAATATAGAGAATATGTGACACTCAGAACAGAAGCAAAGAACAAAGTGCTAGCAGCAAAACAGAAGTCCTGGGAAGAATTTGGAGAAAAGCTAGAAAAAGATGCACAAGAAAACCAGAAATTGTTCTATAAGACCCTAAAGAACATGAGGAAAGAAAAACAATGCCCTCTCAAATTTATAAAGGACAAGCAAGGCAAATTGCTTACTGCCCCGAAGGAAGTAATGGAAAGATGGAAAGAATATTTCTCAGAACTCCTGGATGGTGAGCATGATGAAGCATCAGAAATGATAACCACTGACACAGAAGAGGAAACCAATGATGGTGAAGATGACATAAAGATGGAAGAACTGAGGGCAGCACTAGAGAAAATCAAGATGGGCAAAGCAGCAGGGCATGATGGTATAACACCAGAAATGGTTAAGTACATGGGAGCATCAGGCGACCTATTACTCTTAAAGGTCCTACAGGCAGCATGGTGCAACAAGACCATACCAAAGGATTGGGAGATTGCCATCATAACACCAGTTTTCAAAAAGGGTGACAATCGACAATGTGGAAACCATAGAGGCATATCCCTTCTCAGTGTCCCTGGTAAAATCTACTCTAGAATCCTAGAGCAGAGACTCCGACGCCTAGCTGAGCCACAATTGGATGAGGTCCAGTGCGGATTCCGAGCAAACCGAAGTACTCAAGACCTAATCTTCACACTCAGACAGCTGAGTGAAAAGGCCCTTGAGTATAAGAGTGAGTTCCATCTTTGTTTCATAGATCTGGAAAAGGCGTTTGACAGGGTCCCCTGGAGCAAACTTTGGGACTGTTTGGCAAGGAAGAATATTCCAGCACCTCTGATTCATGCTATACAGAGCTTCTACAAGTCTTGCAGAAATTATGTGAGGACAGCAAACCATAAGTCAGAAGAGTTCAGGACCACCACTGGTGTAAGACAAGGTGATATCCTATCACCTTACCTCTTCATACTCCTTATGGACGATGTCATCAAGGCATGTAAGGAGAGAACAAGAAAGTATTCAGTGGGGTACTGGAAGATGAGACAGGTCTATATTTCGGAGCTGGCATTTGCTGATGATGTTGCCCTGATTGCTAAATCAGAGGCACATCTCCAATCCAACCTGCAAGTCTGGAAGGAAGAGCTGGAGAAGAGAGGGATGGTCATAAGCAGCTCTAAAACAAAATCCATGGTGATATCACGAGAAGAAAGAAAACATCAGATTAAGTTGGGAGAACAGGTCCTGGAGCAGGTCGACCACTTTAAATATCTCGGAGCTATTATAGACCGAAAGGGAGGCATCAAAGAAGAGTTGGCCACTCGAAAAGCAGCGGCTGGGAGACTTTTTCAGGCCATAAATCGTGGATTCCTCAGCAAGAAAGAGGTTGGTAAGAAAACGAAGATGGCTGTATACCGCTCCCCCTATCTCCCAGTCTTGACATATGGATGCGAGTCGTGGGCAATGACTACAACCCACAAAAGCCAGATCCAAACCTCAGAAATGAGGTATCTGAGGAAAGTGGTTGAAGTAAGAAGAAGAGACATGGTCCGCAACCAGACGATCCGTCAAGGCCTAAAATCCCATCCGCTGCAGACCCAAATAGAACAGTCCCAACTAAGATGGTTTGGCCATGTCTGCAGAATGGGAGAAGATCGGCTACCACGACAAGCATGGGAAACAAAGAGCCAGGGATCCAGACCTCCAGGACGACCCAGAGTCCGCTGGGAGGACAACATTAGACAATCTTTGAAGGACCGAGGACTAGAATGGAACCAGGCCAGGAAGAAGACAGCTGATAGAATGGTCTGGCGCTCTCTCTTCCAAACCTCTACACCTCACGGTAGAAGGGGAACGACTAAGTAAGTAAGTAAGTAAGTATATTTAGTTTGGGCCTCTGTTTTCACATGGGCTTTCATTACTGGTATAACCCGGGAATCTGGCAGAGAGTCACTTTGGTCATTCCCGGTAACCCTTGAATACGACATGGAAGAGTTAAGGTAGCTTTGGTTCTGTAAGTATTAATTACTGCTCCTTTCCTGTACTAGGTAGTTATGAAAGGGTAAGAGAGACAGAGTAGACAACAGTAAAGCACACGGAGAAGAGAACTGGAGGCAGAAATGAAAATGATAAAGATAACATGGAAAAAACTGGAGCTATTGGTCATGTGACAGGAAGACTTATCAAGTGTTTGCTGAAGACCTTTACTCCTTGGAGAGCTAAGGGGTACTGATTGACTGTATGGAGAAATGTTATTTATTAATTAGATGAGTCATTTGGTTTATGTTGTAACAAAAGTAGCAGATTAACTTTCTTTATTTAGGTCTTCCACTCGTCCAGAAGTGGCACAAATTCATCTGATTAACTCAACTGATGGTACCTGTGCCCAGAGCACCATTGTTTCAGCCATCTCTAAGACAGCCCATCAGATGACCACGGTGATTTTAGCTGAGAATAAAGGTTTGTCTCTTCTGACATGGTCCTCATTAACTATTCATTTGTTATTTGCTGTTAACCATCTGTCATGACTTTAATCCAGTGGTTCCCAAATGGTGCGGTGCGCCACACTGGTGTGGCGTGAGAAGATGGTAGATGTGATGGGAAGATTCAAAGACAATCAAGGATTTAGGGATAATGTCAAAAAGTTCATTTGCCAAAAATAAAAAATATTTTAAACACAGGCTTTTAATGCACTAAAAAGCCACAAATAACACTGACAAACAACATTTTTCTTTCTTATATAAGAATAAGTGTTCTTAGGTCAGTTTCTTGCGCTGATTTCAAATTTGAAATCCGTTTATCTCTATCACATCGGGTTCTTAAGATATTTGTGAATAAATATATTTTTGGGAAACCGTTATTTGCTCCGTTTCATTTTTACTATATAACTTATTAAAAATTAATAAAATGCAAAATAATTCTACTTTTTATACTGCTAAAAGATACATGACATATGTTACGCTATTTTTCAAATAGTTACTGTATTTTGAAATAATTCTGAGCGAAATATGGCTTCTAGAAGTTGTAGAAATTCGGCTGATCTGTTCTGTTACGTGTGCGGATATTTTACAGATCGTGTTCACCAGAAAAACTTTACACCATTACTAAAGAAAGCATATGAACTTTATTTCAATTCGAAAGTTGATGATGCAAATAAATCTTGGAAGCCAAATGCAGTTTGTTCGACTTGTGCAAATACATTGGCAGTTTGGTTACGAAAATCGCCGAAGCATAAGTCGATGCCTTTTGGAGTGCCAGTAATATGGCGAAAACCGACAAATCACGCTATTGATTGTTACTTCTGCTTGACAAATATCCATGGTTTCACTTTTAAAACTAGAAAGTCTGTGGTTTATCCAAATATTGAATCGGTTTCGAAACCAGTGCCTCATGATCCAATCACGTGTCCGATCCCAGTTCCACCAGAACAATATCCGTTGGACGTGAATGAACCATCAGAAAGTGATAGTTTACCTGCTTTAGAAACTAATTCTGTCTCGGATTATATACCGGTGAATGATGGTGTTCACTTAATTAACCAATCAGAATTTTCAGATCTAATACGTGATCTCGCTCTTACCAAAGGACAAGCGGAATTACTCGGTTCGCGACTCAAAGAATGGAATCTTTTAGCACCCAATACTCCGATATCTAAATTTCATCATAGACACAGAGAACTTGTTCAATACTTTGAGATGGATGATGACATTTGCTATTGCAAAGATGTAAACGGTCTAATGGTGCACCTCGGTCATGAGCAAATAGTCAACGAATGTCGACTTTTCATCGACTGTTCCAAGACTAGTCTAAAAGCCGTGTTATTGCATAACGAAAATTTATTTTCATCAATTCCAGTCGCCTACTCTGTTCATATGAAAGAGACTTATGACAATATGGCTATACTTTTGGCAAAAATAAAGTACAATGACTACCAATGGCGGATTTGTGGAGACCTAAAGGTCATTGCAATTCTCACGGGCTTGCAGACTGGGTATACTAAATGTTGTTGCTTCCTATGTGAATGGGACAGCCGCAACAGACAGGAACATTATGCAAGAAAGGGGTGGCCTATCAGGGATCGTATGCAGCTCGGGAATAAAAATGTAATACACGAGCCATTAGTTAACAAAGACAGCATCATTTTACCACCGTTACATATAAAGTTGGGCTTATGAAGAATTTCGTAAAAGCGTTACATAAAACGAGCAAAGCTTTTACTTAACTTCGAGAAAAGTTTCCGCAAGTTAGCGATGCAAAGATAAAAGAAGGTATCTTTGTAGGACCTCAGATTAGGAAAGTTATTGCAGACAAACAGTTCGAGAACTTGTTACATGGTAGTGAACTTCGCGCATGGATGGCATTCAAATCGATCGTCGATAACTTTCTGGGAAATCACAAATCTGTCGACTATGTGCATATTGTTAAGCAGTGCATAGATGCATACAGAATTATGGGCTGTAACATGTCCCTCAAAATCCATTTGCTCGATTCGCATCTTGACTTTTTCCCTGACAACCTTGGCGAAGTCAGCGATGAACATGGAGAACGATTCCATCAAGATATCGCTGTAATGGAGTCACGTTATCAAGGACGGTGGAGTGTGACCATGCTTGCCGATTATTGTTGGATGCTTCATCGCGATGTACCACATGCCATTCGCCGACGACAGTCGACTGCAAAGAAATTCAAGCCTACATAACTGTTACACTTCTTGTACGAATGATGTTGTAATACTGTATGCATTGTTAAAAAACTTCAATTGCGTATTTCTAGAGATCCCGACCTGATAGAGAAAAACGGTTTGCAGATTTAAAAACAGCGCATTAAAATTGACCAGAAAAACATAGAAATGTTAGAGAAAGAAAAAAAATTTTTTTTTTTGTTAGCCAGTGTAATTTTTCAAGGAGTTTATAGCTTGCAGTCAAAAAATGTATCATCAAATTGACAAAAAGCCTGGGGGGCTGATTCTACATGAAATTAACTTCTGCTTTATACTTCATTACACATTTATGGATAAAATATATGTTAAGCGCTTAATCGCCCCAAATTTTTATATATATCTTTTTTTCTTCTTTTAGTGTTTTTTTTGTGTTGTTTTTAAATTTAAGTCAAATGTAATCGATCCACTAATGACATTATCAGTTTGCGATAAACGAGTCCAGAGCACAGGCGGCGGATTTCATTATTCAGTATGTTACACGGAAAGTTAATTTTTTATTTTTATAAGAGTTGTAAATTAAAATGTAGTTGTCAGTTGTGTGTATGCCTGTGCACCCACGTGCGATAGTGTGTGTGTGGGGGGGAAAGTTTCAATATTTCTCTCAAGAGAGACAATCTTGTTGGAAAGAATACACCTAGAATATTTGCAGTTATCGCCCATTTCAGTGATGATACAATAAAAAAAAATTTAATTTTAATTTTATTACTTTTACGACTGATTATTGTATTGTCATCAGGAAAACACAACTATGCCAAGTTTCAGAGCTATTGCTCATCTGGAAGTGATTGAAAAATCGATTGCTAGATTTGAAGGTGACAAGAGAGTGTCATACGTTGCAAGCTAAAGAAAAGCCTGTAATAAATATGACGGTCATTTTCTTACTATTTTGTTACATGTGATATATTATGGGTAATATGTAGAATTGTCAAGAAATTTCCAGATTTTATTCAGTAATATAATTTATTTTATGTCAAATATATTTTAATAATAATTTTAAAAAGCTAATTTTCATTCCAAAAGTGTGTCGTAGAGAAACATGTTTAGGAACCACTGCTTTAATCCATTTAGTTCAGTGAACTAGGTTATGGTAGTGTTCAGTGAACTAGGTTATGGTAGTGTTCAGTGAACTAGGTTATGGTACAGTTGACATTCAAAAATCTGGCAACCTCCGGACCTGAGGAGTGCCGGATTGTTGAAAATGCCGGATTTTTTTTGGTTATATATGCTGTATATATTTAACAGAAAATGACTACACCAATACCTCACTCTTTCGACAGGTTAGGGACCAGAGCTATGACGAAAGTCGAAAATCGACGAAAGTCGAAGCATAGCCTTCATTTAGCTTACAAATGCATTAGGGCTGCCAAAAAATGTAAATAACTAACTGTTGCTGTCATTTTCGACGGAGTCATCTGTCAAGTTATTTGCTTATGTTTGTATCATAAGTATAATTGTGTCTTTACCTGCGATGTCAGGTTGATTAGGGGTTGTCTTCCCTTGTTTATTCATTCATTGTGTTTGACCTTTAGGGTCAGAGGTTGACAGTTCGGCGTGGGCCTATGGGAAGGTTTTTTTTAAGCGGGAGTGAGATATACTTCCGGGAAGCCGAGAGGTCCTGTTTTTCTGAAGGGACCAAGAGTCCATTGTTTTTCGGGGAGAATCTTCGAAGTAACTGCTATGGCAGTTTTTCCCCAGTGAATCTCTGTGCGTCGGGATGACGACAGAATTCCTTGTGTAGTTCTGAGGATTCATTTACCAGGTAATACCGACCTTTATGCATTATTACGCTTTTCGGTGGCAGAACATGTAAAGGATTACCTAGGGTGAACAGCAGTTCACGGATCCGCCATTTCAGAACTTATGTATTTGTGCTCGAGGGAGCCATCCAAGACTGTTAGTCTTATATTGTCCAGAAATCCAGTGACGAAGATATATTGTGGGAGCCGCAGATTGGCGGAACTTCTATCTACAATAAGTATTACTGCAGGGTTGATGATAACCTATTTAACAGAAGTACACGGCCGACGTTAGGACGAGGCCTGTGCTTCCGGCTATTATACTACAGCCTGATATGTGCAATTGGCGGGAGTGCCAAGTTGCACCTGTGTGTCAAGGTAACTAAGGCATCTGACGCGTTTAGTCAGAGACGCCAAGGGCGACGCTACGAACTGTCATTATTGAAGAACTTTGCTATTGACCATGCACGTCTATTCTGATGTTTACCTTTTTGAATGCCAAATGTATACCTATCGATGTCAGGTCAGCATGACCTTGTTACACTGACTGTTCCTGTTGATATTATGTGTGTTCCCGTCAATAAATGTCTTGAAACATGCCTGCAGTGTCAAAGCATCCTTGATTACTGCATGTGAGAGTATGGGTTGCAGGATCTACATCTATACGAGCCTAAACACATTCGCGTCTTCATTAGCACCCACACTCAACTCATCATACGCTCGCACTACACATCTAACAACATGTAAACTGTCTTGGGCCAGTGATCACCTCAACAAGAAAAAAAAGACAGTTACATTTCTGGTGGACCAGTTACGTGGGCTCTTATGATACATTTCTTGTCGCCAATGTGGCCTAGAAACTTACATTTCTGATGGACCAGATCTGTGGGTTTAAAAAGAACAGAGCGAGCATTTGACATTATTGTTGACATTTATGGATCCAGAAATTTACATTCCTGGTTGGCTGTTACATGTATGATGTCTCCAGTTTTGTCGAGAAAGTTACAAGAAGGACAAGTACACATTACACTTCTGATCTGTGGGTCTAAGCTACACACGGGACAGCCGTAACACACAACGCTAATTCTACACTTGCAAGTTTTGGCTACAACAGGACAGATATAGGTCATCAACGGTTGACACAAATAAACAGTACGAGCATTTATATTATAATGCTACATAAAGCATAACAAGACAAGTACTGAAGTGAACTACTAGGCATTTGCTACGTGGACCATAACTGCATAGAAGGCGGGTTCCTATTGTAAACAGTACTGCGGGTTGTTACACGTTTCATTCAACAACAGACTTTTCTAGGTCAGAGTATTCAAGCTACATTGTTGGAGGTCAAGTGTCTGTAAACAGTACGTGAAATTGTAAACATTCAATGTGCAAGCCCTAATTTGAGAAGGTCATAGTAACTTTGGTTCGTGAATACCACTTTATGTTACAGTGGATTTGACGTTCAGTGCGCGTTTGACATTTCGTTTCTGTGTTCGCAAGGAGCAAGAAATTTATTTTAGTTTCAGCTGTGACTGAACTTGTTCTGCAACACATTGAAATTGATTGCTATATGTTTATGTCACTTCTACTGTTTTGTGTATTTTTCTGCGGGTTTTTCGGTTGGTGGGTCTTACGGTAAATATGCCACTTGATCGAGGCTTACTGTAAGCGGTCTGTAGGTGCAAATTTTCTTAATTTGGAAATTTGCTAGTGACAATTGGTCGCTATTGATGTTAGCTGTGATGTAATTGTACTTAACGTTGTTTTTGTAATATTTTGTCTGTTTTTCAGTTTTGATTGTCGATTTGTTTTGTTTGTATTCTGTAGGTCTCTCCTTTCTTGTGTATTTCTCTACACATTTTTGGTTAAAACAGTGTTGCCATTTGTATTGTTTTGTATTTTTGTCTTTGTATTTTTTTTTTGGTTGTACTACATTACTGTCATGCACAGTCTACATACACATACTTGGTCATGTTTTGATATTATTGATAAGGTAGACTCTTCATATAGAGTTTGTTAAATAATATTATATAAGATATTTATACAAGTTCTTTGATAAAAGACTTGTTATCTACAAAGATTGAGACAGTAAAATAAAGTGAAGTGAGTATACAAGTCTAGCATTTCAGACTTGTCTCCCATTGAAGTGGGATAAGGTAATTTATTTAATTTTTTTTTTTCAGGTTTCTGATCTCATTAGACAGAATGTCTACATTGGATTTCTTCATCCAGCAAGGGTTGACCCTTGGTAAGTCTGGTAAAGAATTGGAAGAATATTCATCTGCTCAATTCGCCATTGCATTAAAGTCAGAAGAAAAGAAACAAAAAGAGGAAATTAAATTGAAAGCAGAAGCTGAACTAAAGAAGCTAGAAGCTGAGAATAGAAGATTAGAACTTGAAGAAAGAAGGTATCAAAGAGAGGCTGAGGAGAGAAAAGCTCAAGCTGCTGCTGAGGAGAGGAAAGCTCAAGCTGCAGCTGATGAAAGAAAATTCCAGATGGAAATGGAAGACAAAAAACTTCAAGCTGCTGCAGAGGAAAAAAAAACTTCAAGCTGCTGCAGAGGAAAAAAAAACTTCAAGCTGCTGCAGAGGAAAAAAAAACTTCAAGCTGCTGCTGAGGCTGAAATTAGAAAAATGGAACATGAGGAAAGAAAACAGAAGATGGAACTTGATGAAAAACTCGCAATTTTGGAGTTAGAGAAATTGAAATTGGCGAGTACGGGTGCTCAGCAAACAACTTCGAGTACGACAAAGGAGTTTGTTAGTAGGATTAAATTGCCTCATTTCAATCCTTTAAAGGATGACGTAGCAGATTATCTAGATAGATTCCAATTTTTGTGCGATACGCATAACATAAAAAAGGAAAAATATGTTGAACAACTGATGCCATTTTTTACAGGTGACACAGTGACTACTCTTATGACAATAGACGAACATGAGAGGACTAATTATGATGTTGTCAGGGCAGCATTACTAAAGAAATACCAATTAAAACAAGAAGACTATCGTCTTCGTTTTAGGACAATGTTGCCAGAAAATGGAGTAGATTTCTCTGATTTTGTTACAAAGATACGTCGTACATTTACACGATGGGTTGAGTTGTCTCAGATTGAGAAAACATATGAAGGTCTAATGGACTTATTATTGCGAGATAAGGTTTTGTCATCTGTTAATGATTCTTTTCTTGCATTCCTTCATGAGCGTAAGCCTAAAAACTTAAAAGAAATGGAGGAATACTGTTGTCAGTATGCCACAGCACATCCCCATGCTACAGTTAGCAATTCTAAAGTGAAAGAAGGGTTGCCAGCTGCTTCGGCAACACCATATGGCCCTAATTTCAGAAAAAAAATTTCAGGGTGCTCAACAAAATTGGAATAGGGGAAGTAATCAAAATTACACTCAGAAGCGGAGTAATCCAACACATGATGGTTCTTCGTCTATGCAGTGGAGACAAGATGGTAGTTCTCGTAATTTTAGTGGTAATAATTTGAGACACTTTCGTAAAGGCTATCCAAATAATAACTATTCAAATTTTCGAGGTAATCATTCTCGACGTCAAGATTATGACGATGGTGAATTTAGAAACCGGGATTCAAACCGGAATGATGATTACAATAGGCAATATGATAACAATTACAGGGGAAATGATAGTCGAAATAATTACAGGGGAAATGATAATCGAGGTAGACCTAGGTTTAACAAAAAAAGACCTTACCAACAGGCAAACTCTGCGCAACAAGAGTTTGATGGAGTCTGTAATACAGTAAATGATAGTGGTAACTCTAGGGCTATCACTGGTTGTGCTTTCGATTTTGGGAGAGCAACTGAATGCCCCCAATGCTTAACATTGTTTGACTCATCAACTGTATCTACGCTAAGTTGTGGTCACCCTCTTCCTGCTCTACCTGCTACAGTTGCGCATGATGGGAGAGGATCTCTCATCTTACATAAAGGTCTAATAAATGATAGGCTAGTCTCAGTACTTTTCGATTCGGGATGTACTACCGTCGGGGTTAAGGAGTCTCTGATAGATCCTTGCTGTGCCACGGGAAAAACAATCAAATGTGTTACATTTGGTGGTACTATGGAAAGCTATCCTACTGCTATTATTAGGATTGACACTCCTTTCTTCACAGGAGATGTCCATGCATGTCTTCTTCCTAATCCTATTGCGGATCTTATAATCGGTCGTATTCATGGGGTTAAGGAATGCACCCCGCAACAAATTTCTAGTTGGGAAGAAAAAAACATTCAAACGGTCAATGCAGTGGTGACAAGAGCTCAAGCTCTTAATCCCCCAACTTCATCTGATAATAGTAATGAAGTTGATAGCCAAGACGAGCACTTGGTGATTTCCCATGACTCGTTTGTTAAACGTCAAGAAGAGGATCCTTCTTTGAAGAAATACTTCCTTCTTGCAAAGAAAGGGGATCCCAATCAAAATACGAATCACAAATCGTATATCACTATGAAGAATGGTATATTGGTACGAATGGTACAACACTCGGACAAGTCTATGCACTCGCAAATTCTTGTGCCTAAGTGTATGAGAGCCTTAATTCTTCGGCATGCACACGATTCTCAGTGTGCGGGACACATGGGTTTTTCCAGAACTAAAACTAGAGTCCTTGCGTCATTCTTTTGGCCATTCGTGAATAAAGACATCCGAATTTATTGCCGATCTTGCAAAATTTGTCAAGAGGTCAAGTCTAGGGGTCCGAGACATGCTGCTCCTATTCAGGCTGCAGATATTCCGATTCGGCCGTTTCAGAAAATGGCTATAGACATCATTGGTCCGTTCAAAATTAAGTCAGCCAGAGGACACCAATTTATCCTCACTTGCGTGGACATGTGCACGCGTTGGCCAGAGGCTATTCCTCTGAAGAGCATATCAACTGTCGATATCGCTGATGCTCTTTGGCTCGTATTTTCTCGTCTGGGATTCCCCGGAGAAATACTGTCGGATCACGGCACTCAGTTAATTTCGGACGTTATGTCTCAGGTAATGGCTACGCTAGACATTAAAAGGTCTCTCAGTAGTATTTATCATCCAATGTCCAATGGATTGGTAGAACGTCTTAACAGGACACTAAAGAACTTACTTGGCAAGATAACGGAGGATCATCCTGAAGATTGGGACAGGGTTTTACCTGCAGTCCTCTTTGCCTATAGAGAGGTTCCCAACGAGCATACAGGGTTTTCTCCTTTCGAACTTGTCTTTGGCGCGCAACCGCGCGGGCCAATGTCCTTGTTACACGATTTGATAACTTCCGATAATATTGACGATGATACACAATCGTCATATGAATATGTTATAGCTCTTAGAGAAAAGATTATCGAATCGTGCAGGTTAGCAACTTCATCTTCCGAATTTGCGAAAGAAAAAAGCTAGGCGATTTGCTAATAAGAAAAGACGCCTACGTCAACTTTGTCCTGGAGACAAAGCATATGTCTTACTGCCCTCAAGAGAGAATAGACTTCTCATTTCTTGGAAGGGTCCATACACTATAGTCTCGAAAATTTCTGATGTCGACTATATTGTCGATGTGGATGGAAGGCATAAAACCTTCCATATAAATATGTTAACAGAGTTTATTGAACGTCCAGACTATTTACAGCCTATTTTCCAGGCGACGGACGACTCTCCAGTTCAACATGGTCACATCTCATCCCTGTCCGTTATACAGGATGAGGAAACTATTTTTTCTGACGTGAACTTACCTCTTCCTACGATTCCACTTATTTCAACGGAATCGTGGAGAGACGTTACAGTCTCTTCTAACTTGTCTTTTGAGGAACAACGTCAAGTATCCTCTACGTTACAATCATATCAGGATGTCCTTACCGACATTCCTGGACACACAGATGTCATAGAACATGACATCATACTTACTGATCGTAATCCGATCAGAGTAAGACCATACCCAATACCTATTCATTTTCAAGCACAAGTCGAGAAAGAATTGGATGAAATGATTCAACTACAAATAATTGAACCATCCACTTCAGCTTATTCTTCGTCGATAGTTATTGTTCGAAAGAAAGACAATAACATACGTCTTTGCGTTGATTATCGCAAATTAAATCAAGTTACGAAGTTCGATGCTGAACCTATGCCGTTATTAGATGATCTACTTATTAGACTTTCTAAAGCTAAATTCTTTACTAAACTAGACTTGTCGAAAGGTTATTGGCAAGTCCCATTGACGGAACACGCCAAACCTCTCACTGCTTTTTCGACACCTAGGGGTCTGTTTCAATGGAATTTTATGCCTTTCGGGCTTATGAACGCCCCAGCGACTTTCGTGCGCATGATGCGACGAATTCTATCAGATCGTGCAGATGTCATTGCATATTTAGACGACATCTGTCTTTTCAGCGATACTTGGGAAGAACACTATGTGGGTCTGAAGGAATTGCTATCTACTCTACGTGAGCATAGTTTGACTGCTAAACCCTCTAAAGCTTTTGTTGGGTTTAGTGAAATTTCCTTCCTAGGTCATCGAGTTGGTCATGGTCTGTTGAAGACAGAGGACCAAAACATTTCAAAGATATTAAATATCTCGGTTCCGAAGACAAAAAAGCAAGTGCGTAGTCTCTTGGGATTGATACAATTCTATGGAAGATTCATTGAGAATCTGTCCTCCATTATGGCACCACTTTCAACGTTATTGAAAAAAGGTTCTCCTAATATGGTGCGTTGGTCCCAAGAATGCCAATCTTCATTGGATCAGGTTAAGAATTTGTTCTCATCTCATCCTATCTTAAGACTACCGACGATTGATAAGACTTTTGTCCTTCGTAGTGATGCCTCTTCCACTGGCATTGGAGCGGCACTAATGCAGGAATATTCAGGAACTCTGCATCCTGTAATGTATATTTCTAGGAAGCTGAATGCGGGAGAAAGGAATTACTCGGTTTTGGACCGTGAATTGTTGGCTATGGTTTGGTCCATTCTTAAGCTACAAAGGTTCCTTCTGGGCGCGCATTTCTTTATGGAAACCGACCAAAAAGCTCTTACGGCTATGCAAAGTAAGGATTTGAAGAGCTCGAGATCTACTCGTTATGCTATTGCTCTTCAGCCTTTCCATTTCACGGTGCGAGCTATCCGTGGTTCGGATAATGTGATGGCGGACATATTGTCTAGATGCCCACATGATTCCAGTTAAATCTTGTGTCCTAGTTTTTCCTGATATATTTTCAGACTTAGGTCTGTCCTTAATATCATAATATGTTGTAATACAAATGTATTTGGATGATGTTTAGATAATTTAACAAATTTCATTTTGTCCATCCATCAGTGATATGTTGCTAAAATAGCATTGACATTTGTATATTGCTATGATTATATTATTTAGTAATGTTTGATATATGATTGGTATTGCCAGCAACTTAGGTTTCTTGAATGGTATCCCTTAGTTTGTTTGGCTTAAAGGAAATATTTTCTCCTATGTTGGGAGATGATTTGTACCCTCTTCTATTGTACCTGATATTAGGTTCATTGTTTGCATGAGCACAGAAGTGATACTGGTGCTATCTTGCTCATGAACATATTAAAAAAAAAAAATTGCATTTTTTTTTTTACAGGGGGGTGGTAGTAATGTTGCTGTCATTTTCGACGGAGTCATCTGTCAAGTTATTTGCTTATGTTTGTATCATAAGTATAATTGTGTCTTCACCTGCGATGTCAGGTTGATTAGGGGTTGTCTTCCCTTGTTTATTCATTCATTGTGTTTGACCTTTAGGGTCAGAGGTTGACAGTTCGGCGTGGGCCTATGGGAAGGTTTTTTAAGCGGGAGTGAGATATACTTCCGGGAAGCCGGGAGGTCCTGTTTTTCTGAAGGGACCAAGAGTCCATTGTTTTTCGGGGAGAATCTTCGAAGTAACTGCTATGGCAGTTTTCCCCAGTGAATCTCTGTGCGTCGGGATGACGACAGAATTCCTTGTGTAGTTCTGAGGATTCATTTACCAGGTAATACCGACCTTTATGCATTATTACGCTTTTCGGTGGCAGAACATGTAAAGGATTACCTAGGGTGAACAGCAGTTCACGGATCCGCCATTTCAGAACTTATGTATTTGTGCTCGAGGTAGCCATCCAAGACTGTTAGTCTTATATTGTCCAGAAATCCAGTGACGAAGATATATTGTGGGAGCCGCAGATTGGCGGAACTTCTATCTACAATAAGTATTACTGCAGGGTTGATGATAACCTATTTAACAGAAGTACACGGCCGACGTTAGGACGAGGCCTGTGCTTCCGGCTATTATACTACAGCCTGATATGTGCAATTGGCGGGAGTGCCAAGTTGCACCTGTGTGTCAAGGTAACTAAGGCATCTGACGCGTTTAGTCAGAGACGCCAAGGGCGACGCTACGAACTGTCATTATTGAAGAACTTTGCTATTGACCATGCACGTCTATTCTGATGTTTACCTTTTTGAATGCCAAATGTATACCTATCGATGTCAGGTCAGCATGACCTTGTTACACTGACTGTTCCTGTTGATATTATGTGTGTTCCCGTCAATAAATGTCTTGAAACATGCCTGCAGTGTCAAAGCATCCTTGATTACTGCATGTGAGAGTATGGGTTGCAGGATCTACATCTATACGAGCCTAAACACATTCGCGTCTTCATTCGCACCCACACTCAACTCATCATACGCTCGCACTACACATCTAACAACATGTAAACTGTCTTGGGCCAGTGATCACCTCAACAAGAAAAAAAAGACAGTTACACTAACTATATAACACTTGCGAATGCGTGCAACACCTAGATAAACAGAAATAAACATAAGAGTAAAGAAAATACTACGCATCTTACCTTAAAATCATTCTTGAGCAGTAGACGATGAATATATACAGTATGTACAGTTTTGAATGTTGGTAATTTAGGGGGGATTCTAGACTAGAAAACCAGATCTTGAGGAGGCTCATCTTCAGAACTGAAGATATTCAATCTAAATTCTTTTAGGAGAAGGGCACTTTGAAGGAGATCTAACAGGGGCTGGGGCTGATGTTGATGGCTCGGAATCTGAAGGGTTAGAGGGAGGGGTGACTGAAGTTTAAAATTGTGCCTCTTTCTAATAAGTTTGGGCATGCACTGGCGTAAGCGGTTTTTAATTTCCTCTAACACTTTAGCTCTGTTCTTTACAATTGTGCTAACTGTAGTGCTTGGTACACCTAGCCTGCGGCCTATTTTAGCATTTAAGATGCCTTGTTCATTAAGCTTGATTAGCTTAAGCTTTTCTTGCAAATTGAGAACCTTATGGGTTCTTTTAACTTTGTCACTACACTTAGGACCCATTATGAATATATTAAAGCACAAAAATAGGTACGGTAGTGCTGTATAAGGCCTAATCACACAAAAAAGTACAGTATGAAAACTGTATACGTGTCTTATAATCACGATATGAACACTGTCATTAGACTGTTATCACTAAAATAACTATGAACTGTTTACAGTATAATCACAAAAATAATATAGTATGAATAGTTTTGTTAATTTAATCACAAAAATAAGTAGTATTAATATGTTTAATGACAAATATAAGAGATTCAATGCGGACAACTTAAAAAAAACAGTGCACACCGAACGATTTCTGTTCAAAGACTGAACGACGAAAGAATCAAGATGACGCGCAGTTGTGACCAAATGCGACGAAAGAGCGAAGCGAGCGACGAAATTTGGAAACGTGGTTAGAATTGAAAACCGACGAAAGAGTGAAGCGACGAAAGTCGAAGCGACGAAAGTCGAGGTATTGGTGTACCTGTACAGTCCTTTAAAGAAAGAAAATTAAATGTTTACGTTTTACACCACTTCTTTTATTTGCTGAATCCATAATGGGGCTATACAGCAGCAAATAAATGATAAAATGAGAAGGAATGAGCAGGAATGCCTGTTAACACGTGCAAGCAAGACCCAAACAGCTGCATCAAAACATAAACGGCTCCAGAAAACAGTGGCGCGCCAACGAGGTAAATTAAAAAATGCGCTCCGAAATCCATTCCGGAAAACTGAAGGAACCGGATTATCGATGGCCGGATTTTTGAATGTCAACTGTAGTGTTCAGACAGTAAATGTTTGTGAAAACCCTAAGATGATGCTTATGAGTATATTTGGCACTGCTTTTATACAAGGACCATCTCAGCCTAAAATGGTTCAGACATCACCACTGCTACAGGAATGAGCCAACATCCCCTCCCCCCCCCCCCCCCATCTGTCATTGATGATTGATATGAAAATAAAGGATAGTTTTTCTTTAATGCAAATGCGTCATCGTCGTTTTCCTCTTGTGTTCCTTATGGAGCTTGGGGCCACAACTGTAGCTCTTCCCCTTACAGGAAACCTGCACCAAACACATGATCTTGTAGCCATGGGTTTCTGTAGCAATCTGTTTGACATGATGAGGTTGCCAGCCTCACACACAGCCTCATATTAGCCATCTTGTACGACATGATGAGGCTGCCAGCAGTCCGATTCTTCCTGTGTCTGATCAGAGACGCAGGAACTTCACCAGGTGACACAAGTACGGCACATCCTGTCTTACACTACAGCCAGGTCTATCCTAGTTTTGGTTCATGTCATTCACGCTCAGCTTGGATATTATTTGAGTGAGATTCATTTCCTTTCATGATTTTATGTTGGTCTTCCTGATATAGTTTACAAACAACTGAAAGGTAGTCCCATTGCAGATACTGCCATAGGGGAGTGAAGTGTTAGAGACTTCTCTATACTAGGTCCAGCATCGAGAGGTGGGGTCACCTGTTCCCTTCCTCGCTACCGTTTTGATCCCTAACTCAAGAGCAAAGTCCGGTACCCATTTACAGCTGGGTAGACTGAAGCATCTCAATAGCATGATTCGAACCTGGCACCTTTGCCACGAGAGACCAGCGCTCTAACCACGGTAAATCAGATGCTCTTTCTGACATAGACCAACCACTCTGTCAATCAGATGCTCTTTCTGACATAGACCAACCACTCTGTCAATCAGATGCTCTTTCTGACATAGACCAACCACTGTCAATCAGATGCTCTTTCTGACATAGACCAACCACTCTGTCAATCAGATGCTCTTTCTGACAGACCAACCACTCTGTCAATCAGATGCTCTTTCTGACATAGACCAACCACTCTGTCAATCAGATGCTCTTTCTGACATAGACCAACCACTCTGTCAATCAGATGCTCTTTCTGACATAGACCAACCACTCTGTCAATCAGATGCTCTTTCTGACATAGACCAACCACTCTGTCAATCAGATGCTCTTTCTGACATAGACCAACCACTCTGTCAATCAGATGCTCTTTCTGACATAGACCAACCACTCTGTCAATCAGATGCTCTTTCTGACATAGACCAACCACTCTGTCAATCAGATGCTCTTTCTGACATAGACCTGCTCAAAACATGAGCTTTATGTTGTTGCACTGTTGTCAAGCTGACCTTGATCTGTTTCCATATTGCTGGTGGCATTCAGTTTTACTGCATTTCTCACACATACCCATTGTCCCCTCCCCCGATGTTCTCATTGTTTTCACCTTGTAATGTATGGTGTATCAAATCACTGTGTGATATGGCTCATCACCTTGTATTATGTGGTGTGTGAAATAAATTTGAGATATGTGCTGTGGCTCATCACCTTGTAATATGTGGTGTACCTCATCACCTTGTAACATGTAATGTGACTCAGTACCTTGTAATATGTGATGTGACTCATCACCTTGTAATATGTGTTGTAATTATAACCTTGTACTATGTAGTGTGACTCATCACCTTGTAATATTTGATGTGACTCATCACCTTGTAATACTTGGCGTGCCTCATCACCTTGTAATATGTGGTGTGACTCATCACCTTGTAATATGTGGCGTGCCTCATCACCTTGTAATATGGGCCTACCTTTTTTTTTGTTCCATGAACTGTCCTTTTAAGGAATGCCGTATTTCATGTGAACACATAACCATACTGTTTGAAGTTTATTTTCCCTAGACTAAAATTTTGTTTTTTAGTTTCAAGAGTTTTGGTAGCTGTCCTCATGAAAAGTGATGAGGATGTTTGTAGTAATGATGATGATCTTATCTGCAGTGACTGGTGAGATTTTGAGGACCAATGTTATAGTTGGAGAGATTGTTCACTTGGAGATAGAGACCACCACAAGACTTTTGTACCTGGAGGACTCACCAGAAGAACTGACTGCTCGTGGGTTTGACAGTGATGGTAAGTTATAAGTGCTCTAGGGTGTCACTTATTTTCAAGAACAGTGATTGTTCACTTTTTGTTTTTTGTTTGAATGACTGTGTCAGACTAAGTAATTTCACGACATTGCATTTAGGGTTTAAATTATTATTTCTCTTTTGTGAAGGTACTGTATTTCCTAAAACACAACAGAGATATTAGTGACATATCTTGTTATTTCACACAGCATTCAGGTTGGGAACTTCTACTCTGGAAGACGTGTAAGTGAAAATATACAGCATGCATGTCAGAAAATGATATGTTATTATCTATTGGAGCATAGCACAGTAACATCAATTTAGATATCTATAAGAGCCTATCACATGAACAGTTATCATATACTGTTATGTAGAAAATCCTAGCACAGTATGTAGAAAAGCCTAGCACAGTAACATTTATCATATACTGTTATGTAGAAAAGCCTAGCATAGTAACAGTTATCATATACTGTTATGTAGAAAATCCTAGCACAGTAACAGTTATCATATACTGTTATGTAGAAAATCCTAGCACAGTATGTAGAAAATCCTAGCACAGTAACAGTTATCATATACTGTTATGTAGAAAATCCTAGCACAGTAACAGTTATCATATACTGTTATGTAGAAAATCCTAGCACAGTAACAGTTATCATATACTGTTATGTAGATAAGCCTAGCACAGTAACAGTTCATATACCATACATGCCACACGCTATGGTTTACCCATAATCTGTACAAGGTTTTTGCATTTTTAGATAAGTACGCCCTGTACATAATTTCTGTACAGGTTTTTTCACCTAATTATTAAATATATATAAATCAATCGTCTTGCGCTACACCATAGCTGATATTTGCGTTGTGAGATTCGGCAAGATGTTAGGCCACGTAAATAAAAAAATCAACCTGCGTATTTTTCAATTGATGCAGGATTTGCGAGGGTCCGCGTGGTATGTCGTTCATGTATCATTTTTCGCTATTGCTGACGGCACCTTGCACGTTACTGATTATTTCAACGATTACGTCGCATTGAGCATAATTTATTATTTACGCTGCTTATAAGCAACAACAACAAAAATGGATAACACTATATATTACTTGATTTCACTAAAACTTGTAGAATCTGCGTAAGAAATGTACATTTTAATAATAATATAAAAAGAAATATGAAACTGGAAAAAAATATCACGAAAACAAGGCAAATTTGCATCTTAACCTGATCAGAGTACCTAGAAAGGTTTTTTTGGAGTTACTTCTCTTCTAAGTTTAATTTCCTTTCTTTAAAATCATTCTGATTTTCCTTTGGTGGATCATTATTTTGATCATCCAGTGAGTTATTTTTAAAATCACATTGATTTTGTGTCTACTTATATTTTTCTGATGATAAAATCTTCTTCAACAAAGTTGGACTACGTTTTAAATATGCATAGAAATTCGAGCATGAAAGCTCCTTGAAATTGTACTGCATAAGTAGAGTGCCTTTAATGGAATCTACACTCAAAATGTTCCTTTCCTTTGTCCATTGACCCTGCATAAGTGAAAAAAGTTTCTCAACATGGCGTTGTGCCCAGGAATTATAAAAATAAATTGTGCAAGTCTTAAGAATTCTGAATGCAGTTCAACATTTCTCGATTGTTCAAAATATTTAGTCCATTTCTGATGAGCCAGTAGCTGACTGAATTCTTCGTGACTGATATGACTTTCCACAAATTCTTTTTAATTGTTCACTTGGTCGAAGCACTTTGTGTCATCAACGTGAATGCCTTTATCATTTAGATATTGCAATGAGGCTTCCACATCCTTCCACACAGGTACTTCATGCAAGGTCATCCAGGAAAAAAATGCAAAATCATCTATTGGCTTTGTCCATTTGTCTAAATATTCAATACAACTGGAATAAAGGAGCTTCACATTTTTATGAAAACTGTCACACAAATGATCAAGCCCCACTCTACGTTTCTGTACAATTTCTGACTTAACTTTAAGAGGCACAAATTCTTGACCTAGACGTTCAGTAAAAATGTCTTTCACTGCGTTTAAACTGTTGCAAATTGTGAATTTTGCAAACACATTGTTACCCTCTGCATTTCGCCCAATTCCACCAAACTTTGTGTTACAGTTATCCCCAGTAAGAGGTCATATTTTACCATGGTGTCTGTTACATTTTGAAATTGTTTCTGCTGTCTCATTTTGTGTATTCTGCCACTCAATTAACTTAGACTGTAGACCACCAACTTTCCAGTCAAAATACTGAATGATTATTGGAAATATTTTGACAGAGCTGCTTCCATCAGTGGAAATTCCATAGTATGGAATGTTGCTTTCCTTCAGTGCTTCCAAAGCTGCTTCAGTAGAATGCTGTGCAATCACAAAAATGAAGCAAAAGCAACCTCGGCCACGGCAACTTCAAAGCTTTCCTCGCTTATTTCTTTAGTAAAAAATTTCAGTTTTGATTGCAAACATTCTGACGCAAGTGCTTTCTTGTTCTGTACTGTTTCTATATGTTTTTTTTTAAATCAGCTGCACCTTTATTTGCTACTGATACAAATGTGCCACCTCTGCATACAAGACATTCTGCTTCATACTATTGTCGACCACTGGAAAAGCACTGAAATTTTTTTTTTCAGTTCATCCCTGAACACACTTCCGTTTTGGCATTTTGAACGGGTATCTGTAATATAAATATAATATAATGCCATTAATCAATGGTACAATCGATGTTAAAATTATTTGTAAAATGCAACAGACGAGGTTTTAATTTTAACAAACCCATTACTATACTAGTATTTTCTTAATAAACAAATAGCTATAAATATAAAAGGGAGCCGCGGTAGCATAGTGGTTAGTGCACTGGCTTCCTAGCGCAGTGGTCTATGGTTCGATCCCCAGATGAGGTGGGATTTTTTTAGGCCGCAAACGGCTCCTGGGTCGACCCAGCCCCAAATGGGTACCAGAGCAACTCTGGGAAGGTTAAGGCTGCCGGCGTGATGCTGACCACATCACCCCTAGTGTGCCGACGGTCAAGAAAATATGGGCCTAACACCATATTCCCAATATGCCTCAATGGGCGTGTTACGGGATCCTTTACCTTTACCTTATAAAAGCAGTACGAACTAAGGTTAATATTATTTGCAATAGACAACGCAGTTATAATTGACTAAATCCAGCCCAAAGTTCTTATTCATGCCGTTTTGTCTGTTATATTTTCCCTTAACAAATGCCAATAAACCTAAACAGCGTTTAACCTGGGTTAAAATATGATAGTAATCTATTATAAACTATTGAACAACATGACAACTTATGGTAGTGTTGTTGGCAATTTGCATGATCCGTCAATTTTGTGGAGATAAAAATTCTTAATTCGGAAATCAGATTCCAGTAAAGATTTTCAAAATGGTGTCTTTCACGTGAGTAATTTAGCAAATCACATAAAAGCCGCATATTTCAACATTTGAACAAAATCCGGCCGGACGCTCATTTTGGGCGCGAAAAGCTGGGCAAATCCGGACAACTGGGCACCCTAGTTATGTAGAGAGTCCTAGCACAGTGACAGTTACCATATACTGTTATGTAGAAAATCCTAGCGCAGTGACAGTTATCATATACAGTTGACATTCAAAAATCCGGCCATCGATAATCCGGTTCCTTCAGATTTCCGGCATGGATTTTGGAGCGCATTTTTAAATTTACCGCATTGGCGCGCCACTGTTTTCTGGAGCAGTTTATGTTTTGATGCAGCTGTTGGGTCTTGCTTGCACGTGTTAACAGGCATTCCTGCTCATTCCTTCTCATTTAATCATTTATTTGCTGCTGTTTAGCCCCATTATGGATTCAGCAAATAAAAGAAGTGGTGTAAAACGTAAACATCGTGCATTGTCGATCGCAGATAAAGTGTACAGGTATTCATTTTCTGTTAAATATATACAGAATATATAACCATAAAAAATCCGGCATTTTCAAAAATCCGGCACTCCTCAGGTCCGGAGGTTGCCGGATTTTTTAATGTCTACTGTACTGTTATATAGAGAAGACAAACACAGTGCCAGTTATCATATACTATTATGTAGAGAAGCCTAGCACAGTAAGCTATCATATACTGTTATGTAGAAAAGCCTAGCACAGTAAGTTATCATATACTGTTATGTAGAAAAGCCTAGCACAGTAAGCTATCATATACTGTTATGTAGAGAAGCCAAACACAGTGACAGTTGTCATATACTGAAGTGTTATGAAGAGACTCTCTGGACACATAAATTGACAGCTGAATTGACAAAGCTGCAGCTATCTTTTCTCACCTTTAACGCATGTTTGGGGAAACCAAAGCTGCGGTCTATAATGCCTGCGTCACCAGCTAACTTCTATATGGCAGCAGGACATGGACAACCTATGCTAAGTAAAAAAGAAGGCTCAATACCTTCCATAAACTTAGTATTTCATGTAAGGATAAAATTGACAAATGTTGAGGTGCTGTCACGTGCTGACCTTCAGAACATGTATATACTGCTTAAACAGTGCAGACTACACTGGCTTGGCCATGTCCTCCGCATGGTGGATGGTCGCATACCCTAAGATATTTTCTACAGACAGCTGGCAGATGGCAAAAGAACAGTCAGGCGACCTCAGCTGACCTTCAAAGATGTGTACAAGAGAGACATGAGGGCACTGGACATAAATCCAGCAACCTGGGAAGATAAAACAGTCAGGCCACTACAGCTGATCTTCAAAGATGTGTACAAGAGAGACATGAGGGCACTGGACATAAATCCAGCAACCTGGGAAGATAAAACAGTCAGGCCACTACAGCTGAGGTTCAAAGATGTGTACAAGAGAGACATGAGGGCACTGGACATAAATCCAGCAACCTGGGAAGATAAAACAGTCAGGCCACTACAGCTGAGGTTCAAAGATGTGTACAAGAGAGACATGAGGACACTGGACATAAATCCAGCAACCTGGGAAGATAAAACAGTCAGGCCACTACAGCTGAGGTTCAAAGATGTGTACAAGAGAGACATGAGGACACTGGACATAAATCCAGCAACCTGGGAAGATAAAACAGTCAGGCCACTACAGCTGAGGTTCAAAGATGTGTACAAGAGACATGAGGACACTGGACATAAATCCAGCAACCTGGGAAGATAAAACAGTCTGGCCACTACAGCTGAGGTTCAAAGATGTGTACAAGAGAGACATGAGGACACTGGACATAAATCCAGCAACCTGGGAAGATAAAACAGTCAGGCCACTACAGCTGAGGTTCAAAGATGTGTACAAGAGAGACATGAGGACACTGGACATAAATCCAGCAACCTGGGAAGATAAAACAGTCAGGCCACTACAGCTGAGGTTCAAAGATGTGTACAAGAGAGACATGAGGTACAAAGATGTGTACAAGAGAGACATGAGGGCACTGGACATAAATCCAACAACCTGGGAGGATAAAACAGTCAGGCCACTACAGCTGAGGTTCAAAGATGTGTACAAGAGAGACATGAGGACACTGGACATAAATCCAACAACCTGGGAAGATAAAACAGTCAGGCCACTACAGCTGAGGTTCAAAGATGTGTACAAGAGAGACATGAGGGCACTGGACATAAATCCAACAACCTGGGAGGATAAAACAGTCAGGCCACTACAGCTGAGGTTCAAAGATGTGACCTGGGAGGATAAAACAGTCAGGCCACTACAGCTGAGGTTCAAAGATGTGTACAAGAGAGACATGAGGGCACTGGACATACATCCAGCAACCTGGGAAGATAAAACAGTCAGGCCACTATAGCTGAGGTTCAAAGATGTGTACAAGAGAGACATGAGGGCACTGGACATAAATCCAACAACCTGGGAAGATAAAACAGTCAGGCCACTGCAGCTGAGGTTCAAAGATGTGTACAAGAGAGACATGAAGGTACTGGACATAAATCCAACAACCTGGGAAGATAAAACAGTCAGGCCACTACAGCTGAGGTTCAAAGATGTGTACAAGAGAGACATGAGGGCACTGGACATAAATCCAACAACCTGGGAGGATAAAACAGTCAGGCCACCACAGCTGAGGTTCAAAGATGTGTACAAGAGAGACATGAGGGCACTGGACATAAATCCAACAACCTGGGAAGATAAAACAGTCAGGCCACCACAGCTGAGGTTCAAAGATGTGTACAAGAGAGACATGAGGGCACTGGACATAAATCCAACAACCTGGGAAGATAAAACAGTCAGGCCACTACAGCTGAGGTTCAAAGATGTGTACAAGAGAGACATGAGGGCACTGGACATAAATCCAACAACCTGGGAAGATAAAACAGTCAGGCCACCACAGCTGAGGTTCAAAGATGTGTACAAGAGAGACATGAGGGCACTGGACATAAATCCAAAACCTGGGAAGATAAAACAGTCAGGCCACTACAGCTGAGGTTCAAAGATGTGTACAAGAGAGACATGAGGGCACTGGACATACATCCAGCAACCTGGGAAGATAAAACAGTCAGGCCACTACAGCTGAGGTTCAAAGATGTGTACAAGAGAGACATGAGGACACTAGACATAAATCCAGTAACTAGAGTAGCTATGTACTGAGGGGGGGGGATTAGGGTTCGAGGGTGGTGGGGGGGGGGGGGGGGGGGGGGGGGGGGGGGGGGGGGGAATGAAGCAGCTGATCGCACTAAGTGGTGATGCTCCATACAGCCCCCACCTCAGATTGGGCAAAAAGAAGCTCCCACAACACGCAGATGAGAAACGAACACCAGGCAAAAAACAAAAAAAAAACAGTTGAGGGCTATCACTACAATGAGCAAAATACAGGGTGATTGAGATGTCAGATCTTATTTTGACAAGTTTATATCCTCACTTGTACCTGTTTGATAGACAGGGTGATTGAGATGTCAGATCTTATTTTGACAAGTTTATATCCTCACTTGTACCTGTTTGATAGACAGGGTGATTGAGATGTCAGATCTTATTTTGACAAGTTTATATCCACAGCTGTATGTTCAATAGACAGGGTGATTGAGATGTCAGATCTTATTTTGACAAGTTTATATCCTCACTTGTACCTGTTTGATAGACAGGGTGATTGAGATGTCAGATATTATTTTGACAAGTTTATATCCTCACTTGTACCTGTTTCATAGACAGGGTGATTGAGATGTCAGATCTTATTTGGACAAGTTTATATCCTCACTTGTACCTGTTTAATAGACGGTGATTGAGATGTCAGATCTTATTTGGACAAGTTTATATCCTCACTTGTACCTGTTTGATAGACAGGGTGATTGAGATGTCAGATCTTATTTGGACAATTTTATATCCTCACTTGTACCTGTTTGATAAACATGGTGATTGAGATGTCAGATCTTATTTGGACAATTTTGAATCCTCACTTGTACCTGTTTGATAGACAGGGTGATTGAGATGTCAGATATTATTTTGACAAGTTTATATCCTTACTTGTACCTGTTTAATAGACAGGGTGATTGAGATGTCAGATATTATTTTGACAAGTTTATATCCTCACTTGTACCTGTTTGATAGACAGGGTGATTGAGATGTCAGATCTTATTTGGACAAGTTTATATCCTCACTTGTACCTGTTTGATAGACAGGGTGATTGAGATGTCAGATCTTATTTGGACAATTTTATATCCTCACTTGTACCTGTTTGATAAACATGGTGATTGAGATGTCAGATCTTATTTGGACAATTTTAAATCCTCACTTGTACTTATTTGATAGACATGGTGATTGAGATGTCAGTTGTTATTTTGACAGTTTTATATCCTCACTTGTACCTATTTGATATACATATACAGATATTCATTTTAAGTCTGTCCAGAGACAGTAACAAATTATGATCTTAGTTTACAGACAGTAATAATGTTTCCCATGAGACCAGATCTTGAATACACAACACAGGGGAGATGTTAGAATGTTATTACTAACAAAAAAAACTCCGCCTAGGCCAGTCCCAAGCCCGCTGAAAAAGGAGGAGGGCGGCCTGCATGGAGGCCGTAAGGAGGCAGCCCCTCCACCATGCAAAGGCACAACAGGCCAATCACCTGTTTGCTTTAAAACATGATTAAGTACATGGGAGCATCAGGCGACCTATTACTCTTAAGGGTCCTACAGGCAGCGTGGTGCAACAAGACCATACCAAAGGATTGCCATCATAACACCAATTTTCAGAAAGGGTGACAATCGACAATGTAGAAACCATAGAGACATATCCCTTCTCAGTGTCCCTGGTAAAATCTACTCTAGAATCTTAGAGCAGAGACTCTGACGCCTAGCTGAGCCACAGTTTGATGAGGTCCAGTGCAGATTCCGAGCTAACCGAAGTACTCAAGACCTAATCTTCACACTCAGACAGCTGAGTGAAAAGGCCCTTGAGTATAAGAGTGAGATCCATCTTTGTTTCATAGATCTGGAAAAGGCATTTGACAGGGTTCCCTGGAGCAAACTTTGGGACTGTTTGGTAAGGAAGAACATTCCAGCACCTCTGATTCATGCTATACAGAGCTTCTACAAGTCTTGCAGAAATTATGTGAGGACAGCAAACCATAAGTCAGAAGAGTTCAGGACCATCACTGGTGTAAGACAAGGTGATATCCTGTCACCTTATCTTTTCATACTCCTCATGGACGATGTCATCAAGGCATGTAAAGAGAGAACAAAAAAGTATTCAGTGGGGTACTGGAAGATGAGACAGGTCTGTATTTCAGAGCTGGCATTTGCTGATGATGTTGCCCTGATTGCTAAATCAGAGGCACATCTCCAATCCAATCTGCAAATCTGGAAAGAAGAGCTGGAGAAGAGAGGGATGGTCATAAGCAGCTCTAAAACAAAATCCATGGTCATATCACGAGAAGAAAGAAGACATCAGATTAAACTGGGAGAACAAGTCCTGGAGCAGGTCAACCACTTTAAATACCTCGGAGCTATTGTAGACCGAAAGGGAGGCATCAAAGAAGAGTTGGCCACTCAAAAAGCAGCAGCTGAGAGACTTTTTCAGGCCATAAATTGAGGATTCCTCAGCAAGAGAGAGGTTGGTAAGAAAACGAAGATGGCTGTATACCGCTACACCTACGTCCCAGTCTTGACATATGGATGCGAGTCATGGACAGTGACTACAACCCACAAAAGCCAGATCCAAACCTCAGAAATGAGGTATCTGAGGAAGGTGGTTGAAGTAACAAAAAGAGACATGGTCCGCAACCAGACGATACGTCAAGGCCTAAAATCCCACCCCCTGCAGACCCAAGTAGAACAGTCCCAACTAAGATGGTTTGGCCATGTCTGCTGAATGGGAGAAGATCGGCTACCACGACAAGCATGGGAAACAAAGAGCCAGGGATCCAGACCCCTGGACGACCCAGAGTCCGCTGGGAGGACAACATTAGACAATCTTTGAAGGACCAAGGACTAGAATGGAACCAGGCCAGGAGGAAGACAGCCGATAGGATAGTCTGGCGCTCTCTCTTCCAAACCTCTACACCTCACGGTAGAAGGGGAACAACTAAGTAAGTAAGTACTAACAAAAAAAAAAAAAACCAAACTTTTGTAGCACTAATTGTTATGGATGTCTATCTCTTTCATCATAATACAGGAAACATTTTTTCCACCTTGGAAGGATTGTCATTTGAGTGGAACCTCCTGTTAGACAATGAGACCGGGCATGAAGCTTATGATGCTCACAACATCCTCAGGTACAGAAATATATTTCTGAGTTGATTTACGCCTGTAAGACCTTTCCTGCCTTCGTTTATAACGCTGACCATAATGTCCTGTATCATTAATTAACTTTAAGTGTCTCTGAGTTTCATTTAGAAATCATAATTGTCTTTTCTTCATACACTCTCGGACGTCAACTTGAGTATGTTCAAAAAAAGCAGTGGTCAGCTTGAGGATATTTCTATCTCCATAGAGCTTTTCCTGGAATGATACTAGTAGTGCTTTCTCTGTTCCTCATATGTTGGGCATCTTTGGAGCAGATGTTTAGCAGTTATTTTATTGATACCATAGTTAACTCATCAGTAGTTACTATCTTTAGCTTGTTGAATAGGTGGTATCCCAATCTATTGTGGCCTTTGCAGAGTCTGAAGATTATCACTTGTTCTCTTCTGTTGAGCTGGTAATATGCATAATTTTTTATGTGGCCTGGATCCTCTGCTTTCCATTTGTTCCTGTATCCGCTTCTGATAAAACTCTTTGCCTTATCGAAAGTTGTGCATGTATAAGGCTGAGGTAACTGTCCATCTTCCTTTGCCAATCTGTCAACCTCTTTATTGCCAGAAATGTTGCATTGAGATGGAATCCACTGTACTACAACTCTTTTGAATTGCTGACATAGTTGTTAGAGTTTTACTCTTAGGTCAACAGGTCTGCATTATTCTGGCTCTTTATCGTTTTAATTACTGACGCATCTGTTAAGAAAGCAGCTTGTGTCTCAGTGCTTTCCTCTGTCATTAGGACCTCTGCTGCTTTTTTTAAGACCTCTGCCTCTGCTCTGAAGTTCATTGAGAATTTTCCTGTTGCAACTGACAGCCTTTTTGTGTGTGCTACTTACTAAATCTCAGACAGACTCCTCCACCTCCATCTTCTGTTGCATTAGTTGCTGATCCATCTGTGTATGCATGTATCCAGGTGTTGCTTGGGTAATGTTTCTCTGTACAATTGTTGTCTCTTGATCTGTGTAGAAATCATCTTGGCATGTAGTGTAAGTTTCATGTAATAGAAACTGCACAAATATATAACAGTGTCATGATATTTATTCATTAACCCTAAGATCCCTGAGGAGCACATGTTCATGCCAGGCTTATGCCATCTGTTCACAGTTTTTCATGTATTTTTCATCGTCTATCAAATCAGACCAGGGTTATTTAATTTGTGGTCCCTGACCCCTTGAAGGTCCAAGAATGGATTCTATGGGGTCCATGTAGATAACTTAAAATTTAAAATGTACAGTTTTTTATTATGCTGTGACCATGCGTGTTGATGGTGTAGATGTATAGTGGATGTTCAATCACTGCCCTATCAGTGGGTGGTTGATGATGATGGTGATTTTCTATAAACGAATACAAATAGCTGAGCACAGATGGTGGGTGATTCAACTCGATGAAACAGATTGCACTCTAACAATGATGAACAATGTTTATTTACAGCTATTCAAATTTCATTAATCAGGTGGAAGGGGATTCTTCTGCCCAACCTTCCACCGCAGTATACAACTTTTGTACAGCAGCTTTATTTCAAGATCAAATTCAAAAATATTGTCCTTGCATCCCTCTGTCATTCCCTTCTTTGTCTCTGTCTCAGCCGCTATTCTCTTCTTACTGTAACTGACTCTATCTAGAACTTGCTTGAGAACCTTTGATTGTCTCTTTTAAACGTTACTATCTCTGAGTTAGCTCACTCTACTTGATAAGTTATATTTCACTTTATGTCAGAGTTCTATCTTCAACAGACTGTGATCATTTGGGTATCTGGGGACCAAAAGATGCAGCAATAGAGAATGCAGTCAGCGACCCATAGCTTGACTGCTTGCATCAGGGTCAGCGAACCAGAGCTGACCAAGACCGTACTCCACCTCCACGTGGTGGTCCTGGAAACAGTCTGCAGCAGTGCAGTCTGGCTGAGCGAGTACGGATCGAAGAGGGAAGGCAAACCCGGTCCCAAAAAATGCCGTGCTGAAGTCGGATGTGTTGACCGAAAGGTGCAGATATCACAGCTACGGAGTAAACAGACACAACGCAACCACCGTCCTTTTCAGGGAGAACGAGGAAGAAGAAGAATTTGGGTATCTTTACTAAGACTGGCCTACACCGCCAGGGTTGACTATTTCTACCAAAATGTCTGTGCCTCACACGTCTAGCAGCTACTACAGTTTATTCATACCTGATGGTCTTGAAACTTGAGAGAAATCTTGCACTAAACAGTTCTATATTTTCTTGCTAAACCAGCATTTCTAGCTATCATGATGGCTTGCTGAGCGATCAGGGAGCACGACAACAGTACATCTTTTGCGAACACAAAAGCAACCAAACCATGGCATGTTGTCTGGGTTCACTCCCTGATAAGTACCCGCCATTACACTCTTTAACGCATGGGAGAGAAAACAAATTCCCATCTAACGCCTATCGCGTCTGAATCTGAACTGACTATCTTATTTTCCCCGATTTACCACTACGATTTTAAAATCTCACTAACTCATACTTTGTCACGAATCGTTCACCCAAAACCCCGTGCACTTTACTCCGTACTCACTGTTAGAACCAAAACAACTCGCCCCAAAATACCTAAGGGACATAATAATAATTTATTTCCCTTTGCTAAATAATCCTACAATTCTTCTCCCCTTCAGTTATTTTATATAGCGTATGCAAATTTCCAAAACCATAATTACAACATTCCGACTTACTATACACTAAATCCACGACCTAGCTTAAGAGGCATAACTTAAGTAGTTGCCTCCCTTAGTCCCAAACTACAACCGCTCATAATATTATCCCCCATAATAACAAAATCTAACAGTGCGTTATCTCCACACGCACATTGTGTAAACCATATTTTCGCACTTGATCTATTTAGTCACTTGCTAACCTCAACCCTCCAGTTACAATGCTTTTATGTACATTTTTTATTTGCAAGACAAGGAGTCGCCAGGGCCGGGATCACACAAAATTTACACATATAACTCATTAAAGTCACTTTGAGCCCTTGAAGGGGTATTTAAAAAAAAAAGGAGTCCATAGTCTTCATCAGACAATCAAAGGAGTCCACAGCCTTTATTGGACAATCAAAGGGGTCCATGGCCTTCATTGGACAATCAAAGGGGTCCACAGCCTTCATTGGAAAATCAAAGGGGTCCACAGCCTTCATTGGACAATCAAAGGTGTCCACAACTTTCAATGGACATTCAAAGGGGTCCACAGCCTTCATTGGACAATCAAAGGGGTCCATGGCCTTCATTGGACAATCAAAGGGGTCCATGGCCTTCATTGGACAATCATAGGGGTCCACAGCCTTCATTGGACAATCAAAGGGGTCCATGGCCTTCATTGGACAATCAAAGGGGTCCACAGCCTTCATTGGACAATCAAAGGGGTCCACAGCCTTCATTGGACAATCAAAGGTGTCCACAACTTTCAATGGACAATCAAAGGGGTCCACGGCCTTCATTGGACAATCAAAGGTGTCCACAACTTTCAATGGACAATCAAAGGGGTCCACAGCCTTCATTGGACAATCAAAGGGGTCCATGGCCTTCATTGGACAATCAAAGGGGTCCACAGCCTTCATTGGACAATCAAAGGTGTCCACAACTTTCAATGGACAATCAAAGGGGTCCACAGTCTTCATTGGACAATCAAAGGTGTCCACAACTTTCAATGGACAATCAAAGGGGTCCACAACTTTCAATGGACAATCAAAGGGGTCCACAGTCTTCATTGGACAATCAAAGGTGTCCACAACTTTCAATGGACAATCAAAGGGGTCCACAACTTTCAATGGACAATCAAAGGGGTCCACAGTCTTCATTGGACAATCAAAGAGGTCCATGGCACACACACAAAAAAGGGCTAAGAAACACTGGATTAGACTGAGCACGTACAGGCCCTCCAGTGCCGCACATTGAATTACTGTAAACAGCAGAATGTTCAAGGCCCTCCAGTGTCGCACATTGAATTACTGAAAATAGAATGTTCAAGGCCCTCCAGTGCCGCACATTGAATTACTGTAAACAGCAGAATGTTCAAGGCCCTCCAGTGCCACACATTGAATTACTGTAAATAGCAGAATGTTCAAGGCCCTCCAGTGCCACACATTGAATTACTGTAAACAGCAGAATGTTCAAAGCCCTCCAGTGCCACACATTGAGTTACTGTAAATAGCAGATTGTTCAAGGCACTCCAGTGCCACACTTTGAGTTACTGTAAACAGCAGAATGTTCAAGGCCCTCCAGTGCCACACATTGAATTACTGTAAATAGCAGATTGTTCAAGGCACTCCAGTGCCACACTTTGAGTTACTGTAAACAGCAGAATGTTCAAGGCCCTCCAGTGCCACACATTGAATTACTGTAAATAGCAGAATGTTCAAGGCCCTCCAGTGCCGCACATTGAATTACTGTAAATAGCAGAATGTT
This sequence comes from Oreohelix idahoensis, assembly GCA_024509875.1. Taxonomy (NCBI): domain Eukaryota; kingdom Metazoa; phylum Mollusca; class Gastropoda; order Stylommatophora; family Oreohelicidae; genus Oreohelix; species Oreohelix idahoensis. The sequence continues at coordinate 137,856 of JAMPIV010015432.1, forward strand.
CAAGGCCCTCCAGTGCCGCACATTGAATTACTGTAAACAGAAGAATGTTCAAGGCCCTCCAGTGCCACACTTTGAGTTACTGTAAATAGCAGAATGTTCAAGGCCCTCTAGTGCCGCACATTGAATTACTGTAAACAGCAGAATGTTCAAGGCTCTCCAGTGCCACACATTGAATTACTGTAAATAGCAGAATGTTCAAGGCCCTCCAGTGCCGCACATTGAATTACTGTAAATAGCAGAATGTTCAAGGCCCTCCAGTGCCACACTTTGAGTTACTGTAAATAGCAGAATGTTCAAGGCCCTCCAGTGCCACACTTTGAATTACTGTAAATAGCAGAATATTCAAGGCCCTCCAGTGCCACACATTGAATTACTGTAAATAGCAGAATATTCAAGGCCCTCCAGTGCCACACATTGAATTACTGTAAATAGCAGAATGTTCAAGGCCCTCCAGTGCCACACTTTGAGTTACTGTAAATAGCAGAATGTTCAAGGCCCTCCAGTGCCACACATTGAATTACTGTAAATAGAAGAATGTTCAAGGCCCTCCAGTGCCACACATTGAGTTACTGTAAATAGCAGAATGTTCAAGGCCCTCCAGTGCCACACATTGAATTACTGTAAATAGCAGAATGTAAATCAAGGCCCTCCAGTGCCACACATTGAATTACTGTAAATAGCAGAATGTTCAAGGCCCTCCAGTGCCGCACATTGAATTACTGTAAATAGCAGAATGTTCAAGGCCCTCCAGTGCCACACATTGAATTACTGTAAATAGCAGAATGTTCAAGGCCCTCCAGTGCCACACATTGAATTACTGTAAATAGCAGAATGTTCAAGGCCCTCCAGTGCCACACATTGAGTTACTGTAAATAGCAGAATGTTCAAGGCCCTCCAGTGCCACACATTGAGTTACTGTAAATAGCAGAATGTTCAAGGCCCTCCAGTGCCACACACTGTAAATTACTGTAAATAGAAGAATGTTCAAGGCCCTCCAGTGCCACACATTGAATTACTGTAAATAGAAGAATGTTCAAGGCCCTCCAGTGCCACACATTGAGTTACTGTAAATAGCAGAATGTTCAAGGCCCTCCAGTGCCACACATTGAATTACTGTAAATAGCAGAATGTTCAAGGCCCTCCAGTCACATTGAATTACTGTAAATGCAGAATGTTCAAGGCCCTCACACATTGAATTACTGTAAATAGCAGAATGTTCAAGGCCCTCCAGTGCCGCACATTGAATTACTGTAAATAGCAGAATGTTCAAGGCCCTCCAGTGCCACACATTGAATTACTGTAAATAGCAGAATGTTCAAGGCCCTCCAGTGCCGCACATTGAATTACTGTAAATAGCAGAATGTTCAAGGCCCTCCAGTGCCGCACATTGAATTACTGTAAATAGAAGAATGTTCAAGGCCCTCCAGTGCCACACATTGAATTACTGTAAATAGCAGAATGTTCAAGGCCCTCCAGTGCCACACATTGAATTACTGTAAATAGCAGAATGTTCAAGGCCCTCCAGTGCCACACATTGAGTTACTGTAAATAGCAGAATGTTCAAGGCCCTCCAGTGCCACACATTGAGTTACTGTAAATAGCAGAATGTTCAAGGTCCTCCAGTGCCACGCATTGAATTACTGTAAATAGAAGAATGTTCAAGGCCCTCCAGTGCCACACATTGAGTTACTGTAAATAGAAGAATGTTCAAGGCCCTCCAGTGCCACACTTTGAGTTACTGTAAATAGCAGAATGTTCAAGGCCCTCCAGTGCCACACATTGAATTACTGTAAATAGAAGAATGTTCAAGGCCCTCCAGTGCCACACATTGAATTACTGTAAATAGCAGAATGTTCAAGGCCCTCCAGTGCCGCACATTGAATTACTGTAAATAGCAGAATGTTCAAGGCCCTCTAGTGCCGCACATTGAATTACTGTAAATAGCAGAATGTTCAAGGCCCTCTAGTGCCGCACATTGAATTACTGTAAATAGAAGAATGTTCAAGGCCCTCCAGTGTCACACATTGAGTTACTGTAAATATCAGAATGTTCAAGGCCCTCCAGTGCCACACATTGAGTTACTGTAAATAGAAGAATGTTCATAGTGAGAATACACTTATATTTTACTTGATGTTTACTGTATTATTATTTACCCGTTACATGTAAAATATATTGCTGCAGTAGCCACCTGTAAACGCACAGGTAGTACTTTGGTACTGGAGATGAAAAGATTGTTAAAATAAATACTTGTTTATATTTGTATAACAGTTCAGAATTGTGGTTGCTGATGTGTGGCAGGTGAGATATGTGGGAGCATGTGGTAAAGTGAATATTTGTATTCTCCTAGAATCAAGAAGTTCACAGACTCACACTACACCACACCTCGTCACATTGCACCTCTTGAGGAACATGGTCTGCAAGGAGACATGGTTCTAGTTGAAGGAATTCGAACAGGAAGTGCAAAAGTGTCTGCCAGGTTGAGAGACCCAGTTTACAAGGTAAATTCATAAAACCTGTCCTGAAAAATATTACTGAAACATGCCGTCAGATAAAGGAATAATCTACAGTTTATTTAGCGTTAATTTTAGAACAAGTCTACCAAGACAAGTTGTGGACTGGACTTCACTGGGGCATAGATGGAAAACAAGACTTAGTGGTAAAAATAGACAGACATTTAAGGCTGACTTCTATAGTAAAATTAAGACCAAAAGAGTATTAAATAGAAATACAATGACTAGATAGAATAGAGAGTTTAACTTCTCCCTTGTAACTGACCAAGTTTGGTGAGGACTGATAAACTAGAAGACTGAGCCAGATGTCAACTTTTGTTGTTTGTTAAATGGAAATTAGCCTATGTCATCGTTTAATGTGCTCATGTTGGGGTGTATATTTATTTATGTAGTCATACAGACATGCCCACATTTTTTCTTTATTAGAATGTGAAACCAAATGAGGTGCGTATTATGGTGGTTGCCAATCTGATGCTGTCCCCTCCTGATGCATACGTGCTGACACATGGCTGTGTCAAGTACAGAGTTGAGCAACTGAGACAAAACTCTATCAAACGTGAGTGTTATAAGATATCTTTATGGATAGCATGTTCCACAAATGAATGCCTGACATACTTGTCCTGTATGTACTATAGAAATTGTGGACACTGCAAAAGTGGAACCTGTCAACATGTCTGATTTTAAAATATTTTACTAACAAATTTTATGTAATGTCAGGTAATCTGCAATTAAATTACACAGGTTACATGTGCCAACAATTATTTTACCTTAAGTTTGAAAGAAAGTATGGCCCATTTTGAAGGCAGATATCACAATGAGTTTTAATACAGGTTATCTCAGAATTGAACATGCAAAACATTTTTCTCATGATGCAGATATATCCAAATGTTGACATTAAACAATGTTATCAAATTGTAGCATTACATTTCCAGAATATTCAAAACTGATTTTCTTCCATGTGAAAAACTAGTAATCATGTTACGGGAGTTTCTTCCATCATAAGACTTCTGCTAGTTCCTTCAAGTCAAACTTCTTGGAATTCCTTCCATTATCAAACTACAAGAAACAACTTTCGTTGACAAACTGCTTGAGTTTCTTCTGTTATCTAACAGCTACCCAACAAAGAATGAGAAGTCAGTGATCGACTATGCCATTGTTAGGAGGAGCTCATTCAAATATGTCCGGGATGCTAGAGTCTGGAGGGGGTCAGAGATTGGAAGTGATCACTACCTGCTTACAATCAAAAGAACAACTGAAAGAGTTGCTCAGCCTAGGAACTGCCCAACATCACACAAGAAACTAAGTAACCGAACGGGAGAAATGAGCATTAAACCTACAAGCTGAGAGAGCCAGAAATTAAGACCAGATATCAGGGGCTTATTGCTGCAGCGGTGAGCAACACAGAAGAATAACCTGATGACTTGGAAACCCTCTGGAATAAATTCAAGGATATCATAAAGACAGCTGCTGCAGAAGCATGCGGTGAAATCTGACTTGGTAACAAGAGAAAGAGGACACCTTGATGGACAGAGGAAGTCAAAGAGAAAATAAGAGAAGAAAATGGCATGGAAACAATACTTATGAGCTAAAAACACAACAGGACAAATGGAGAAATATAGAGAATATGTGACACTCAGAACAGAAGCAAAGAACAAGGTGCTAGCATCAAAACATAAGTCCTGGGAAGAATTTGGAGAAAAGCTAGAAAAAGATGCGCAAGAAAACCAGAAATTGTTCTATAAGACCCTAAAGAACATGAGGAAGGAAAAACAATGCCCTCTCAAATTTATAAAGGACAAGCAAGGCAAATTGCTTACTGCCCCGAAGGAAGTAATGGAAAGAATATTTCTCAGAACTCCTGGATGGTGAGCATGGTGAAGCATCAGAAATGATAACCACTAGCACAGAAGAGAAAACCAATGATGATGAAGATGACATAAAGATGGAAGAACTGAAGGCAGCACAGGAGAAAATCAAGATGGTCAAAGCAGCAGGGCATGATGGTATAACACCAGAAATGGTTAAGTACATGGGAGCATCAGGCGACCTATTACTCTTAAGGGTCCTATAGGCAGTGTGGTGCAACAAGGCCATACCAAAGGATTGGGAGATTGCCATCATAACACCAATTTTCAAAAAGGGTGACAATCGACAATGTGGAAACCATAGAGACATATCCCTTCTCAGTGTCCCTGGTAAAATCTACTCTAGAATCCTAGAGCAGAGACTCCGACGCCTAGCTGAGCCACAGTTGGCAGAGGTCCAGTGTGGATTCCGAGCAAACCAAAGTACTCAAGACCTAATCTTCACACTCAGACAGCTAAGTGAAAAGGCCCTTGAGTATAAGAGTGAGATCCATGTTTGTTTCATAGATCTGGAAAAGGCGTTTGACAGGGTCCCATTGAGCAAACTTTGGGACTGTTTGGTAAGGAAGAACATTCCAGCACCTCTGATTCATGCTATACAGAGCTTCTACAGGTTTATATACTTATATATATATACAGAGCTTCTACAAGTCTTGCAGAAATTATGTGAGGACAGCAAACCATAAGTCAGAAGAGTTCAGGACCACCACTGGTGTAAGACAAGGTGATATCCTGTCACCTTATCTTTTTATACTCCTCATGGACGATGTCATCATTCAAGGCATGTAAGGAGAGAACAAGATAGTGTTCAGTGGGGTACTGGAAGATGAGACAGGTCTCTATTTCAGAGCTGGCATTTGCTGATGATGTTGCCCTGATTGCTAAATCAGAGGCACATCTCCAATCCAACCTGCAAGTCTGGAAGGAAGAGCGGGAGAAGAGAGGGATGGTCATAAGCAGCCCTAAAACAAAATCCAAAATTTATCACTAGCTATCTAGTGATGATAGTTTATAGAGCAAAGCACTAGGTATCTTTGTGATAGTCTATAGAATAAAGTACTAGATAACTGGTAGTGATAGTTTATAGAACAAAGCACTAGGTATCTTTGTGATAGTCTATAGAATAAATTACTAGGTAACTGGTAGTGATAGTTTATAGAACAAAGCACTAGGTATCTTTGTGATAGTCTATAGAATAAAGTACTAGCTATCTAGTGATGATAGTTTATAGAACAAAGCACTGGCTATTTATGATGAAAATAATTTCCTTCTGTCTTTCCTCTATCTCATCACTTAGGTGGTTATCTGTGGCACCATTTGAAGGCTTTATAATGTCTTTAAGTGCTTGTTCATCTTGTTCTACCAGGCGTGACCTAACAAGTGACAAGGTCTGAACAGTGGGCTGGTTACATATCTTATAAAACCTTATCTAGCCACACAGACTTGAAGCTGTGATAACATTGCCCATTTTTTCTGACATTTGTTGCAAAATAATTTTCTGATACTGAATCTCCTGCAGAAATCAAGATGCCATCCAAACAGTATTATCTGGAAGTTAAGAACACAAACATTTGCCGGCTGGATGCTCAGACATCAACAGCTACAGCTCTGGCCTTGGGCTCCACGGAAGTGGTGTTAAAAGATAGAAGTATCTTTGATATATGTAGCTAAAGAAATGGTGTTAAAAGATAGATATCTTTGATATATGTAGCTAAAGAAATGGTGTTAAAAGATAGATATCTTTGATATATGTAGCTAAAGAAATGGTGTTAAAAGATAGATATCTTTGATATATGTAGCTTAAGAAATGGTGTTAAAAGATAGATATCTTTGATATATATAGCTTAAGAAGTAGAATTAAGAGAGAGATGTATCTTTGACATATGTGGCTAAAGAAGTGACGGTAACTGGTTAGTATTTGATAATCTGCACCCAAAGTTATTCCTGCTAGTTTTTTCATCAGTGTCATGTACTGCCTAGCTTTTCTGCTGCCACTTATCAGTTTTATTGCTAACTGTTGGGAGCCGCGCTGGTGTAATGGCTTCGGCGTTGTACTGGCGACCAGGTGTTCATGGTTCAAACCCGGGCGTCGGCGTTTGAAGAAATGTTTACGGCCGGAAATTTGACTGAATAGCCTGAACGGCTCCTGTGATAAACCCTCTGTGGATGGGAAGGAGCGAAGCTCCTGACCGGGTTGGAAGGAAAGTCCTCAGGTTCCCCAGCCTCGCAATGACATGTCATTGGGCCGAAGGGCTGAAAGCCCAAGTGCCGCTGGTTAAGGAAAAAAAAAAAAAAATTGCTAACTGTTAGTCTGCTGTCCATTATAATTCCATGGTATGTTTGATCCCTATCTTCTAGCAGCTCATGTCTATTCAGTTTCTTTAAGACTTTCTTTTTCCTTCTTTGAGTGTGTTTTAAATGATGCTTGAGTGTTGTGAAAATAAACTGCTTAAGTGATGTTGGGCAAGTATAAGTTAGTATGTGTAATGAAATGTTGGCAGATTTTTTAAAATTTAATTTATAAAATAAATAAACAGTAATGATGAAAGTGCAGGGGTCCTGAAAACAACCATAGATGTGGGTTGTATCCCTTGGTTAGTTTCTGCATGTGGCAGTAAACTCAAACCTGTGGGATGATTCTGCTGATCTGAACTGTTGACAGTTTTATTAAAGTATACTGTATGTAGAGGAGGGGATGTTATTTTAAGATAGGAGTTTGAGCAGGTTACAGAAGTGATGGTACACTACAGAAGAACAACTGCTGCTGTAAATGTGTGATCTAGACGTTGTCTTGTCAGTTGTATATTTATGTGAAATATAGAAATATGGTATATTCATTTAAATATAGAAATATAGTCTCCATAAAATATGCACCCACCTCTTGTCTTACAAATGTTATACTGAGAGAGCTGCTGCTTTCTCAGTTTGCTTATACAACATCTTTCCTGTCATTTTTGTGTGTGTATATATTCCTGAAGCCTCCCTCTTGATCCTCCCCACTTACGTTGTTTTGGGCAAGTAGAAATCACCAGTTAGTGTAAGCTAGTACATTTAAAAACATATTTTAACTAACAATTTTTCAAAAATTTAGGAACATCTTTACTGTTTGTTTTTTTATTTTATTTATGAAGTTTTTTTGTTATTAATGAGTTAGGTAAATGAATAATGGCAGTCATTCTTCTTCTTCTTCCGTCCTTAGCCACCGACCGTCAAAGCAGTCAGTGGCCATTACGCCTAGTGGCGTCTTAGGGCAACAGCAGATAGGTTTTCTTTGCCATTGTTTCCCATCACGCCTATGGGCGTCTTTAGGGCAACGGCAAATCAATCCATTTGCTGTTGTTTCCGTAATCGAAGTGACTGGCAAACGGGTGATCAGCCCGTTGGTAATGGCAGTCATAAAGGAACCATTTATTTTGTGATGTAGATCGTTATTTATTTTTTATTCCACTTTCCTCTAAACCTGAAACATTTACTTAAATTTATATATTAATAATATTTGTAATTTACACATTTATGAGAGAAGCACATCTTTTCAGAATCATATTGTCCCTGTCAAACAAGAGGTGGGTGTAATATGTGTAGAAGTAAGGGTCTAGAAAAGTTAGCACAATTATATTTTCTAAGTCTACAAAGTCAATAAAACAACAGTAATGATGAAAGTGCAGGGGTCCTGAAAACAACCGTAGATGTGGGTTGTATCCCTTGGTTAGTTTCTGCGTGTGGCAGTAAATTCAAACCAGTGGGATGATTCTGCTGATCTGAACTGTTGACAGTTTTATGTAATTATAAGATAGAAGTATGAGCAGGTTGCATAAGTGGTGGTACACTTTAGAACAGGGTTGACCTGTGGTCCTTGAATGGATTTGAGGGGTTCCATGTACACAACTTGGTCTACATTTTCTACATTGGAAGATCTGGAATATGCAGATGACCTTGCACTACTAGCACATTCACATTAACATAGCCAGGAAAAACTGATAGACTTAATAAGTATAGCCAGCAGGTCGGCTTGAACATCGATCTAAAGAAGACAGAGGTCATGACGCTCAATGTGAGCAACCTTGAGCCCATATCAGTAAGGAATCAGCAACTGGAACAGACAGACACCTTCACATACCTAGGATGCATAGTAACACCAGACGGTGGAGCAAGCAAAGACATCAACAACAGAATGAACAAAGCAAGAACAGCCTTTTTTAGTCTAAACAACATCTGGAAGGCCTGTCAGTACAGCACAAGCACAAAATTAAGATTATATCAGAGCTGTGTGCTTTCTGTGCTTCTCTATGGTGTGGAATGCTGGAGAGTTACAGAGAAGGAAATGTCGAAATTGTCATCTCTTCACACAACATGCCTAAGAAAAATTCTCAGAATCTTTTGGCCGAATACTATCACCAACCAAGATCTGCTTACTCGGAGCAAGCAAGAGGACATGCACACCATCATAGCTGGCAGACGCTGGAGCTGGGTTGGCCATGTCCTCAGAAGAGACCCGATGCCATCACAAGAACAGCTATGCTATGGACCCTTGAAGGAAAACAAAAGAGAGGCCGACCAAAAACAACTTTGTGGAGGCTGAGATGCAAAGAATGAACCAGAGTTGGGGCACTGTACGAAGGATGGCCACCGACCGAGCAAAGTGGAATCAATTTGTTGTTGCCCTACAAGACGCCACCAGGCGTGATGGCCACTGACTGCTTTGATGGTCATCGGCTAAGGATCAAAGAAAGAAGAAGATGTACATAACTTAAACATTTGAATTTGAAGTTAAAGGTGGTCCCATAACAGATACTGCCATAAGGAATTGAAGTGTTAGAGACTTCACCATACTAGGTCCAGCATCGAGAGACTAGTTGCCTTCCTCACAACAACCTTGTCCTTCCTTAACTCAAATAGTCAGGTATCCATTTACAGTTGTTTAGACTTGAGCGCACCTTTATTCTCACAACAACCTTGTCCTTCCTTAACTCAAATAGTTAGTTGTTTTGCGCACCTTTATTCTCACAACAACCTTGTCCTTCCTTAACTCAAATAGTCAGGTATCTGTTTAGACTTGAGCGCACCTTTATTCTCACAACAACCTTTTCCTTCCTTAACTCAAATAGTCAGGTATCCATTTACAACTGTTTAAACTTGAGCGCACCTTTATTCTCACAACAACCTTGTCCTTCCTTAACTCAAATAGTCAGGTATCCATTTACAGCTGTTTAGACTTGAGCGCACCTTTATTCTCACAACAACCTTGTCCTTCCTTAACTCAAATAGTCAGGTATCCATTTACAGCTGTTTAGACTTGAGCGCACCTTTATTCTCACAACAACCTTGTCCTTCCTTAACTCAAATAGTCAGGTATCCATTTACAGCTGTTTAGACTTGAGCGCACCTTTATTCTCACAACAACCTTGTCCTTCCTTAACTCAAATAGTCAGGTATCCATTTACAGCTGTTTAGACTTGAGCTCACCTTTATTCTCACAACAACCTTGTCCTTCCTTAACTCAAATAGTCAGGTATCCATTTACATCTGTTTAGACTTGAGCGCACCTTTATTCTCACAACAACCTTGTCCTTCCTTAACTCAAATAGTCAGGTATCCATTTACAGCTGTTTAGACTTGAGCTCACCTTTATTCTCACAACAACCTTGTCCTTCCTTAACTCAAATAGTCAGGTATCCATTTACAGCTGTTTAGACTTGAGCTCACCTTTATTCTCACAACAACCTTGTCCTTCCTTAACTCAAATAGTCAGGTATCCATTTACAGCTGTTTAGACTTGAGCTCACCTTTATTCTCACAACAACCTTGTCCTTCCTTAACTCAAATAGTCAGGTATCCATTTACAGCTGTTTAGACTTGAGCTCACCTTTATTCTCACAACAACCTTGTCCTTCCTTAACTCAAATAGTCAGGTATCCATTTACAGCTGTTTAGACTTGAGCTCACCTTTATTCTCACAACAACCTTGTCCTTCCTTAACTCAAATAGTCAGGTATCCATTTACAGCTGTTTAGACTTGAGAGCGCACCTTTATTCTCACAACAACCTTGTCCTTCCTTAACTCAAATAGTCAGGTATCCATTTACAGCTGTTTAGACTTGAGCTCACCTTTATTCTCACAACAACCTTGTCCTTCCTTAACTCAAATAGTCAGGTATCCATTTACAGCTGTTTTAGACTTGAGCGCACCTTTATTCTCACAACAACCTTGTCCTTCCTTAACTCAAATAGTCAGGTATCCATTTACAGCTGTTTAGACTTGAGCGCACCTTTATTCTCACAACAACCTTGTCCTTCCTTAACTCAAATAGTCAGGTATCCATTTACAGCTGTTTAGACTTGAGCGCACCTTTATTCTCACAACAACCTTGTCCTTCCTTAACTCAAATAGTCAGGTATCCATTTACAGCTGTTTAGACTTGAGCGCACCTTTATTCTCACAACAACCTTGTCCTTCCTTAACTCAAATAGTCAGGTATCCATTTACAGCTGTTTAGACTTGAGCGCACCTTTATTCTCACAACAACCTTGTCCTTCCTTAACTCAAATAGTCAGGTATCCATTTACAGCTGTTTAGACTTGAGCGCACCTTTATTCTCACAACAACCTTGTCCTTCCTTAACTCAAATAGTCAGGTATCCATTTACAGCTGTTTAGACTTGAGCGCACCTTTATTCTCACAACAACCTTGTCCTTCCTTAACTCAAATAGTCAGGTATCCATTTACAGCTGTTTAGACTTGAGCTCACCTTTATTCTCACAACAACCTTGTCCTTCCTTAACTCAAATAGTCAGGTATCCATTTACAGCTGTTTAGACTTGAGCTCACCTTTATTCTCACAACAACCTTGTCCTTCCTTAACTCAAATAGTCAGGTATCCATTTACAGCTGTTTAGACTTGAGCTCACCTTTATTCTCACAACAACCTTGTCCTTCCTTAACTCAAATAGTCAGGTATCCATTTACAGCTGTTTAGACTTGAGCTCACCTTTATTCTCACAACAACCTTGTCCTTCCTTAACTCAAATAGTCAGGTATCCATTTACAGCTGTTTAGACTTGAGCTCACCTTTATTCTCACAACAACCTTGTCCTTCCTTAACTCAAATAGTCAGGTATCCATTTACAGCTGTTTAGACTTGAGCTCACCTTTATTCTCACAACAACCTTGTCCTTCCTTAACTCAAATAGTCAGGTATCCATTTACAGCTGTTTAGACTTGAGCTCACCTTTATTCTCACAACAACCTTGTCCTTCCTTAACTCAAATAGTCAGGTATCCATTTACAGCTGTTTAGACTTGAGCTCACCTTTATTCTCACAACAACCTTGTCCTTCCTTAACTCAAATAGTCAGGTATCCATTTACAGCTGTTTAGACTTGAGCGCACCTTTATTCTCACAACAACCTTGTCCTTCCTTAACTCAAATAGTCAGGTATCCATTTACAGCTGTTTAGACTTGAACGCACCTTTATTCTCACAACAACCTTGTCCTTCCTTAACTCAAATAGTTCGGTATCCATTTACATCTGTTTAGACTTGAGCGTAACTTTTTTCTCACTACAACCTTGTCCTTCCTTAACTCAAATAGTCAGGTATCCATTTACATCTGTTTAGACTTGAGCTCACCTTTATTCTCACAACAACCTTGTCCTTCCTTAACTCAAATAGTCAGGTATCCATTTACAGCTGTTTAGACTTGAGCGCACCCTTATTCTCACAACACTCTTGTCCTTCCTTAACTCAAATAGTCAGGTATCCATTTACAGCTGTTTAGACTTGAGCTCACCTTTATTCTCACAACAACCTTGTCCTTCCTTAACTCAAATAGTCAGGTATCCATTTACATCTGTTTAGACTTGAGCTCACCTTTATTCTCACAACAACCTTGTCCTTCCTTAACTCAAATAGTCAGGTATCCATTTACAGCTGTTTAGACTTGAGCTCACCTTTATTCTCACAACAACCTTGTCCTTCCTTAACTCAAATAGTCAGGTATCCATTTACAGCTGTTTAGACTTGAGCTCACCTTTATTCTCACAACAACCTTGTCCTTCCTTAACTCAAATAGTCAGGTATCCATTTACAGCTGTTTAGACTTGAGCTCACCTTTATTCTCACAACAACCTTGTCCTTCCTTAACTCAAATAGTCAGGTATCCATTTACAGCTGTTTAGACTTGAGCTCACCTTTATTCTCACAACAACCTTGTCCTTCCTTAACTCAAATAGTCAGGTATCCATTTACAGCTGTTTAGACTTGAGCTCACCTTTATTCTCACAACAACCTTGTCCTTCCTTAACTCAAATAGTCAGGTATCCATTTACAGCTGTTTAGACTTGAGCTCACCTTTATTCTCACAACAACCTTGTCCTTCCTTAACTCAAATAGTCAGGTATCCATTTACATCTGTTTAGACTTGAGCACACCTTTATTCTCACAACAACCTTGTCCTTCCTTAACTCAAATAGTCAGGTATCCATTTACATCTGTTTAGACTTGAGCACACCTTTATTCTCACAACAACCTTGTCCTTCCTTAACTCAAATAGTCAGGTATCCATTTACATCTGTTTAGACTTGAGCTCACCTTTATTCTCACAACAACCTTGTCCTTCCTTAACTCAAATAGTCAGGTATCCATTTACAGCTGTTTAGACTTGAGCTCACCTTTATTCTCACAACAACCTTGTCCTTCCTTAACTCAAATAGTCAGGTATCCATTTACAGCTGTTTAGACTTGAGCGCACCTTTATTCTCACAACAACCTTGTCCTTCCTTAACTCAAATAGTCAGGTATCCATTTACAGCTGTTTAGACTTGAACGCACCTTTATTCTCACAACAACCTTGTCCTTCCCACCTTTATTCTCACAACAACCTTGTCCTTCCTTAACTCAAATAGCCAGGTATCCATTTACATCTGTTTAGACTTGAGGTACACCTTTATTCTCACAACAACCTTGTCCTTCCTTAACTCAAATAGTCAGGTATCCATTTACAGCTGTTTAGACTTGAGCACACCTTTATTCTCACAACAACCTTGTCCTTCCTCAACTCAAATAGTCAGGTATCCATTTACATCTGCTACGTTAGAAACTTGAGCGCAACCACCTTTATTCTCACAACAACGAGGAAGACAGTCCTTTCTTAACTCAAATAGTCAGGTATCCATTTACATCTGTTTAGACTTGAGCTCACCTTTATTCTCACAACAACCTTGTCCTTCCTTAACTCAAATAGTCAGGTATCCATTTACAGCTGTTTAGACTTGAGCGCACCCTTATTCTCACAACACTCTTGTCCTTCCTTAACTCAAATAGTCAGGTATCCATTTACAGCTGTTTAGACTTGAGCTCACCTTTATTCTCACAACAACCTTGTCCTTCCTTAACTCAAATAGTCAGGTATCAATTTACAGCTGTTTAGACTTGAGCTCACCTTTATTCTTACAACAACCTTGTCCTTCCTTAACTCAAATAGTCAAGTATCCATTTACAGCTGTTTAGACTTGAGCTCACCTTTATTCTCACAACAACCTTGTCCTTCCTTAACTCAAATAGTCAGGTATCCATTTACAGGTGTTTAGACTTGAGCTCACCTTTATTCTCACAACAACCTTGTCCTTCCTTAACTCAAATAGTCAGGTATCCATTTACATCTGTTTAGACTTGAGCACACCTTTGTGACAACTTGCCCAATCTTCTCTTCATTTTTTTTATTATTTACGTGACATCGTTTTTTTCTCATCCTCAATGCATGATCGCAAAGTCCCGGGAATTGTCACTGGCGGAAATTCTCCTAGCATTCAGTATTTCCTCCTCGCTATTTTTAGATACGACGTCATTGTTGACCAATGACCTCGGTAGCTAGGAACCTGTTTTAATTTAAGACTGCTTAAGCTGATAAAACCAGTTTATGCCACTTTAGGAAGACCCCACGTGACTTTTAACGCTATTGATTGGAGCGTTTATTTGACGCTAATGTCACATGATGCACGCTATGGATCACGTGTCCAAGCGGAAATGTCCCGCTAAAAGTGCGCCAAACACGAGCAATCTTCACTTGCCCGGAACCCTTGAGACAGCTAGGTCTAACCCAATTATCGGCGAATTCTCGCATTAAAAGCACTGAAGCCACGTGTCTAATTGCGGGTTAGCGTCCATCTTTGAGTAGTCTATGGTGGAGCCTTGCACGACAGTCCAATCTCAGCGCAGAATACGGAGTCGAGCACAGAGAAGGCAAATCCGAACCATTCAAGACCTACCGGGGCAACGTCAGGAGACCGGAGAACTAACCTCACTTCACTATCAGCCGGGGGCTGAAAAGCTAAGTCCACGACAAAGGAAACTCACCTAATCAATGCCACAAAGTTTAGTCATCCATGATGAAAAACACGTGAAGTGTGAGACACATAATACATACAGCAGACACTAATTCCATCGACAATACTATCATTCACCATCTATTCACTTTATTGCAATAAACCAATTGGGTGTATATACTGTACCCCACGCTTTGTTCCTTCCATTAGATGTTGAATATTGTCTATGTTTATCTTCCTTTATAAGGGAGGGGGGGCTCGTAAAATATAATATAATTTAAAGAATAATAATAATAGATAACTGAGAAGGGGACGACGGTAGCGAGAGACCAAATATCTCCTTACAATCTTTTCCAGACCTGTCGAGTTAGGAGAATTTACCCTCTTCGTCACCCTTCGGAAGTGGGAAAACCCAGCAGGGATTCCTTGAGCCAAATCTTCCACATCAGATCTATTATTTCCTCTAAATAATTCTCTTATCCTTTAAACGCTACGTGACACTGGTGTCTCGGTCCGGGATTTGAACTTATGTATTTTATCATACCTCTGGGATAGTATCATCCATTCAGTCATTACAGTATACCATTTTAACACATGTATTTTCACACAGTGAGCTCTAGAAAGACAGAAAACATTTTTTCTAGAAATTCAGGCATTGATTGGTGAATCCCTTTATATATGTTGTGTTTAATTAAGTTAGTTCTTGATTTTGTATTTCATTGAATTACAGACCTTAAGTCTCCATAACTGTAGTAATTTCATTCTACAGCAGTCGGATAAATAATTAGTATTTACTTGTTGCTAGAAATACTATTGGAAGGTAGCACTAGCTTACTCAGTGTGGACTTTAACTGCAAAAGATGGCTGAAATAGTTAAGCTTAAGGCAGCACTAGGGGAGGCCGGTCGAGATCTAGGTTATAGTGGGGTGGACCTTGCAAATTATGTCAGTGTCGAGACTGATAAGTATTACGCTCGAGAAACAGCGAAAGCTGAAAGAGAAGAGCGAATAAAGTTAGCAGAAATAGATGAGAGGATAAAAGCTGTAGACGCTAGAGAAAGAAGCGAGAGAGATGAACGCGAGCATGCATTGAAGATGAAGCAGTTAGAGATGCAGGGACAAGCTCAAAGAGTTGAACCAGTAGCCGGTGCGACCGCATCTACCTCCTCAGGCAACCTATCGCCACGGTCAGATGATATGCCCTCCTTGCACGCAGGGGGCACAGGACCTTTGCCATCCTCACTCATGTCAACTTTGGGACCCTTGACGTTTCCATTCGAAGCTTTCTCGGAACAAGCCGACTCGATCGATAGGTATCTGGACAAATTTGAGAAGTTTGCCACCACGTTTGGTTTGGAGAAGAGCAAATGGAACCTGAAACTGTCGCAAGGGCTTAGAGGAACTGCTTATGACGTGTATAGCAAGCTTCCTCCAGGTTTACAGGATGACTACGACTCTTTGAAAAAGGCACTATTGGTTCGTTATGAGCTACATGCTGACGCCTATAGGAAGAGGTTACGTAACTCTAGGAGGGAAGTCGGAGAGAACTTTGCTCAGTTTGCTGCGAGACTGGATTCCTACGTGGAGAAGTGGGGTGCCCTAGGGAATTTTACTCATGATTGGGAAGGCCTGAAGGAAATGGTCATGATCGAACAACTGAAGGACACCATGACTTCCGACATGAGAAGATTCCTGACAGAGAATGGGGCCAGCACTTTAGAATCCATAGTCCAGTTAGCGGAACGATATCAGGCAGCACTATCAGAGAATCCACCACCCAGACGGAAACAACCAGATTACGTACCTAGACAGACAGCTCAGTCACACATGGACCCCCAAGTGAAACCACCGTATACTAACTTCAAAAAGCATGACAAGCCAGACTACAAGACTACTCAGAGATCTAATTTCCAGCAGCAGAGGCAAGGGGAAAAATGGTGTAAGCACTGTAGAACCATCACCCACAATACGCAGGAGTGCAACCGGAAAAACCCACCTCATCATGCTGCCTGCTTACGTAAAAGTGCCGCAAGGGGAAATGGACCGGAAGAACCTCTGGACAAACCCCGACATCCCCCGGTCGTTGAGACAGTCCTCGTAAATGACCAAGAGGTGACCTGCCTTTATGATACAGGCCTTGCATTCGACGCAGTTGTCTGTGCATCCCTAGTCAAGCCTGACCAGATGACAGAAGACACTATAGAAATACAAGGACCTACTAAAAGTGCAGCACCTATGCGTTTGGCCATAGCCAAGATTAAGGTCAAATCAAAATATGTGACTGGGGAAATCCGTGCAGCGATCTTGGACGACCCTATTTATCCCTTGATCTTAGGGTGTAGGTATGTGTTCTTGGGAGAACCCATTCACCCTCTGGTTGTGGCGGCTGTCACCACTAGAGGACAGGCCAAACGGAATACGGAGTTGGAATCCCCACCCAACATCCTTCCTGAGGAATTAAAAAAGGCACAAACGGAGGATCAATCTCTAGCACCCTGCTACAAAAAACTACCGAGAGCGCACACTCCTCTCCAAAAGGGAGACTTCTACAAGAAAAATGGGCTGTTGCATCGGAAAGCAGGAAATGGAGGACAGGAACATGGGCAACTTGTGGTTCCATCAGCATACCGAGCCCAGGTCCTAGAAATGGGCCATGCCCTTCCGTTTAGTGGCCACATGGGCATAAGTGCCACGATTCAGCGTATTTCATGTCATTATTATTGGCCAGGTATCAACGCCGATATCCAGAGATATGTGAAATCATGCCCGCAGTGCCAGAGGACAGCGCCGAAACACTGGACGGCCCCAGCCACTCTGGGAGAAATGCCAATCTTGGGCACACCCTTCGAACGAGTAGCGGTGGATATTGTGGGTCCACTTACTCGTAGCAAAAAGAGAAACAGTTATATACTCACGTTAGTGGATTGTTGCTCCATGTGGGCAGAGGCAATTGCTATGCCCGCCTGTGATTCTAAGCATGTTGCTGAGGCTCTGCTCACCATATTTACTCGGCTAGGGTTTCCGTCACAGATCCTGACAGATAATGGTTCCCAATTCCGAGGAAAACTCACCGAGGAAGTGTTTAGGATATTTCAGGCCCGACATATCCACACCTCTCCCTACCACCCCCAGGCAAATGGCCAGGTGGAGCGGTTTAACGGGACCCTTATTTCCATCCTTCGGAAACTTGCGCAGGAAAAACCAGAGAGCTGGGATCAATACTTACCCGCAGCACTATTTGCTTACCGCGAAGTACCCCACAATTCTACTGGGATGCCTCCTGCCACATTGCTGTTTGGTAGACCTATAAAAGGACCTTTAGAGGCACTGTTACGTACTTGGACAGATGATAAAGCTGATGAGACGGTCACCTCTGCATCCCAATACGTGAAGGAGTTGACCCAACGCCTTAAAACAGGATGGGAACTGGCAAAGGAAAATGTACGCCGTGCCCGTCGTAAACATGCGCGTTACTACAACCGCACTGCGAAGGATAGGGAGCTAGAAGTAGGAGAACAGGTATTATTACTCCTGCCCAGTAGCAATAATAAATTGCAAATCGGGTGGAGAGGTCCATATAAAATTGTTGAGAAAATGTCGCGCACCAATTACAAGATTGCCATAAAGGGGAAGCAGAAAATTTACCACATAAACCTGCTGAAGCGATATTATGAAAGACCAGGTGCAGAACCAGCACATTTCCTGACACTGGCTATTGCGACGGAAACTGAGGCAGAACCCCTGACCTCCTGTGAATACCCTCTTCGTCAGTGCGAAACTCATCAAGATGTTCAGATTAGTTCAACTTTAACGGAGGATCAGCAGGCACGGGTTCAACAGTTGTTGAGAAAACACCCTAGTACACTCACGGATAAACCTGGCATGACCAACCTGATAGAATTTGATATGAAGCTAACAGACCTCGCCCCGGTACGAGTTAAGAACTATCCTGTTCCTTATGCTAAAGCAAAGGCATTGGGTGAGGAAATCGAGTACCTGCTTAAGGAAAATATTATCTCAAAATCAGAGTCGCCTTATAGTGCGAGTGTAGTGTTGCTTAGAAAATCCACAGGAGAACATCGCCTCTGCATAGACTACCGAAGGCTCAACGCTGTAACGGAATTTCAAGCGGAGCCCTTACCGGATCAGAATCAGCTTTTCACCAAGCTGAGTAGAGCACGATACTTTTCGAAGATAGACCTTAGCAAAGGGTACTACCAGATCCCGGTAAAAGAGGAAATTCGACATATGTTAGCATTTAGTACTTCTGAAGGCCATTACGAGTTTAATGTATTGCCATTTGGGCTAAGCAACGCCCCAAGCGTCTTTACTCGTATGATGAGGAAGCTACTGGAACCCCTGAACCACCCTGGGATAAGTAATTTCATGGACGACATACTTATTGCCACGAACACCTTTGAGGAGCACCTGGACGCAGTTTCCCTACTCTTCGAAAGACTTAGAGAAACAGGACTCACCGCTCGCCCTACAAAATGTCAAATTGCCTGCGAGCAACTAGAATTCCTGGGACACACTATCTCGCATGGATGCATGTTCCCAGATGCGCGTAATATTGAGAAGTTACAGCGGGCCCCACGACCCCAGACTAAAAAGGATGTAAGGTCATTTGTGTCTCTATGTGGCTTCTACCAGAGATATATTAAAGATTTTAATACCCTGAGTGCGCCATTGACCGCATTAACCAAGAATGGGAACCCGGACAAAGTAACCTGGACAGCGGAGTGCGAAAATGCCTACACGCTGCTGAAGGAGAAACTCACAGCTAGGCCAATTCTGCGACTGCCTGACTTAACTCTGAACTTTACGCTGCGAACAGATGCTAGCAATATAGGGATAGGAGCCACTCTCCTGCAGCCTAGTGATAGACCTTCTGCAACTCTATTCCCCATTGCATATGCTAGTAGGAAATTGAACCCTGCTGAACAGAACTACTCTACCATCGAACGAGAATGTCTGTCGCTAATATGGGCTGTGCAGAAGTTTCAACCATATTTATACGGGAAAAAGTTCACGGTGCAGTGTGATCACCAACCGTTGATATTTCTTGCAGCGTCGAAGAACCTTAATGCCCGGCTTATGAGATGGTCACTACTGTTGCAGCCATATTCATTTCACATAGAATACATACCTGGGAAGAACAACGTAGGGGCAGATTTTTTGAGCAGACATCCGGACGCAACCGAGGAGATATGAGAAACTGGAAAAGAAGAGGAAGACAGGACAAGAGGAGTTGGACGGAACGTCAAACTTGAGGAGGGGCTTGTGTGACAACTTGCCCAATCTTCTCTTCATTTTTTTTATTATTTACGTGACATCGTTTTTTTTCTCATCCTCAATGCATGATCGCAAAGTCCCGGGAATTGTCACTGGCGGAAATTCTCCTAGCATTCAGTATTTCCTCCTCGCTATTTTTAGATACGACGTCATTGTTGACCAATGACCTCGGTAGCTAGGAACCTGTTTTAATTTAAGACTGCTTAAGCTGATAAAACCAGTTTATGCCACTTTAGGAAGACCCCACGTGACTTTTAACGCTATTGATTGGAGCGTTTATTTGACGCTAATGTCACATGATGCACGCTATGGATCACGTGTCCAAGCGGAAATGTCCCGCTAAAAGTGCGCCAAACACGAGCAATCTTCACTTGCCCGGAACCCTTGAGACAGCTAGGTCTAACCCAATTATCGGCGAATTCTCGCATTAAAAGCACTGAAGCCACGTGTCTAATTGCGGGTTAGCGTCCATCTTTGAGTAGTCTATGGTGGAGCCTTGCACGACAGTCCAATCTCAGCGCAGAATACGGAGTCGAGCACAGAGAAGGCAAATCCGAACCATTCAAGACCTACCGGGGCAACGTCAGGAGACCGGAGAACTAACCTCACTTCACTATCAGCCGGGGGCTGAAAAGCTAAGTCCACGACAAAGGAAACTCACCTAATCAATGCCACAAAGTTTAGTCATCCATGATGAAAAACACGTGAAGTGTGAGACACATAATACATACAGCAGACACTAATTCCATCGACAATACTATCATTCACCATCTATTCACTTTATTGCAATAAACCAATTGGGTGTATATACTGTACCCCACGCTTTGTTCCTTCCATTAGATGTTGAATATTGTCTATGTTTATCTTCCTTTATAAGGGAGGGGGGGCTCGTAAAATATAATATAATTTAAAGAATAATAATAATAGATAACTGAGAAGGGGACGACGGTAGCGAGAGACCAAATATCTCCTTACAATCTTTTCCAGACCTGTCGAGTTAGGAGAATTTACCCTCTTCGTCACCCTTCGGAAGTGGGAAAACCCAGCAGGGATTCCTTGAGCCAAATCTTCCACATCAGATCTATTATTTCCTCTAAATAATTCTCTTATCCTTTAAACGCTACGTGACAACCTTTATTCTCACAACAACCTTGTCCTTCCTTAACTCAAATAGTCAGGTATCCATTTACATCTGTTTAGACTTGAGCACACCTTTATTCTCACAACAACCTTGTCCTTCCTTAACTCAAATAGTCAGGTATCCATTTACATCTGTTTAGACTTGAGCGTACCTTTATTCTCACAACAACCTTGTCCTTCCTTAACTCAAATAGTCAGGTATCCATTTACAGCTGTTTAGACTTGAGCTCACCTTTATTCTCACAACAACCTTGTCCTTCCTTAACTCAAATAGTCAGGTATCCATTTACAGCTGTTTAGACTTGAGCTCACCTTTATTCTCACAACAACCTTGTCCTTCCTTAACTCAAATAGTCAGGTATCCATTTACATCTGTTTAGACTTGAGCACACCTTTATTCTCACAACAACCTTGTCCTTCCTTAACTCAAATAGTCAGGTATCCATTTACATCTGTTTAGACTTGAGCGTACCTTTATTCTCACAACAACCTTGTCCTTCCTTAACTCAAATAGTCAGGTATCCATTTACAGCTGTTTAGACTTGAGCTCACCTTTATTCTCACAATAACCTTGTCCTTCCTTAACTCAAATAGTCAGGTATCCATTTACAGGTGTTTAGACTTGAGCTCACCTTTATTCTCACAACAACCTTGTCCTTCCTTAACTCAAATAGTCAGGTATCCATTTACAGCTGTTTAGACTTGAGCTCACCTTTATTCTCACAACAACCTTGTCCTTCCTTAACTCAAATAGTCAGGTATCCATTTACATCTGTTTAGACTTGAGCGCACTTTTATTCTCACAAATATTTTTGCTTGGAAAATAATCATAGATTTTTTGCATTAAAAAAATACATTCTTTTTACAGATTGATTTTTGTATATTTCAGTCTGACAACTGTAAGCTTAACTATTTCTCTTCATAATAAAGTGTATTATTTGTATGTAAATGTTTTAATTATGCGTCTATGTATATTTTATTTTTGTCTAAGAAGGGGTCAGTAACCTTCACCTGACAATCATTCAGGTCTGTACCCTTCACCAGACAAAGGGGTGCATGACACAAGTAAGGTTAACAGCCTCATACATAGAAGTGTCATTGATGCTCACAATGTGTGATCCACACATTATCTTGTTAGTTGTATAATCCTATAACATATAGAAATATAGAGTTAATATAAAATATAGAAATACAGAGTTAATATAAAATATAGAAATACAGAGTTAATATAAAATATAGAAATACAGAGTTAATATAAAATATAGAAATACAGAGTTAATATAAAATATAGAAATACAGAGTTAATATAAAATATAGAAATACAGAGTTAATATAAAATATAGAAATACAGAGTTAATATAAAATATAGAGTTAATATAAAATATAGAGTTAATATAAAAAGTGTTTCGGCCTGATTACTCCTTTACACTCTAAGGGGGGGCGGGCCCACTTGGGTCATGACTCCCAAGCGTCTCATCCTCCTGTTGTCTTGTATCGAAAATGAACCCATTTCACTTATGGTCGCAACTTTAAAATCCACAACTCTGCCAGCCGTGGAGGCAATTGTGAAAGTAACAAAGAGAAGACAAATTATTCCGTTCGTTCCGTCGCACATCACAACTAAGGACACACACTGAGACACCAGCGCGAAGCCGACGAGTCTAGCCACTGCGCGCAAGCCACTGAAATTCTGTGCCTGACACCCCTTATAATATATGCTGCCTGTTGCCCCTGAGTCACAGCTCTTTCACTAGTACACCAAAAAACTCAGCGTATTGTGGACTCAGAAAAATTTTTGTTGTTTTCTGTACCGCAGCGTTTATTGTTACGATTTCCATTGCCCATTGCGGTTGTTCCACAGCCAGCCTGATGCCTTTTCTGCAGTTTCACTAAGCCTCTTCAGTGCCCTTGTTCTCGACTGTCTCCTCAGCCCCAACAGTTTCAATAAATCATACACTGATGCAGCCACAAGCCCTCTTGCGCCCACTTCAACAGCCATGACCCTTGCAGTGAACCCATCGTGTCTCAGATCCGCGGCCAGATCACTATACTTGGCCGCTTTGAACGAATGTTGCTCATCTAATCTGGATTCAAATGGCACGGTCAGTTCAATCAGTATGACCTGAAGCGTTGCTGAAGAATGAAGCACTATATCCGGCCGTCTCCACGATTTTCTGATACTCTCTGGATATGCCCCTCGTCCAGGTAGGTCTACTGCCATCTCCCAGTCGTTTGCACAGTCAAGAAGAGATGGTAAACTGCTACCAGGTTTACTCAGTTTGGGGTGTGCTGACTTTCCTGCCCTCAGAAAGTATGTATTTGCGGTGCTCGGCCTGGGTTTGCTATTCGCCTTCATCCTTGCCAGATCTATTGTCGCAGCAAGCTCATTTAGCACTTTGTTATGGCACCAAGTGTATCGCCCTTGCCCTAATGACACCTTACACGCTGAGAGCAAGTGTTCAAGTGTCTGCCTCCTTTGGCACGGGGGGCACTGCTCATCGATCTATGGTTGTCGGCAGCAAGCTCATTTAGCACTTTGCCATGTTGTGTGTATCCGATTTAATATAAAATATAGAAATACAAAGTTAATATAAAATATAGAAATACAGAGTTAATATAAAATATAGAAATATAATTTAAAATATAGAAATATAGAGTTAATATAAAATATAGAAATACAGAGTTAATATAAAATATAGAGTTAATATAAAATAAGAATCTTCATCTCAAATGTCAAGCCAGTCCTGTTGTATGGGCTCTAAGACATGGAGAGCAACAAAAACAACAACCAAAAAGCTACAGACTTTTATAAACAGGTGCTTGCGTAGAATAGAAGAACTGAAATGGTATGACAAAGTCACAAATGTGGAATTGATGACAAGAACCAGACAAGTGCCAGTGGAACAAGAGCTGAGACGAAGACGCTGGCGATGGATAGGACACACATTGAGGAAGCATGTTGATAGCATTACAAGGCAGTCCTTGTTCTGGAATCCACAGGGAAAGAGAGGCAGAGGTAGACCAAAAAACACATGGAGAAGAGAACTGGATACAGAGGTGAAAATGATGAGGAAAACATGGAAAGAACTTGAGCGGATGGCACGGGACAGGAAGACTTGGCATGTGTTTGTTGAAGGCCTATGCTCCTTGGGGAGCTAAAGGGTATTGATTGATAAAATATAGAAATACAGAGTTAATATGAAATATAGAAATACAGAGTTAATATAAAATATAGAAATACAGAGTTAATATAAAATATAGAAATACAGAGTTAATATAAAATATAGAAATACAGAGTTGATATAAAATATAGAAATATACAGTTTCTATAAACTATAGACCCATCCTTTGTTTTACATGTATTTGTTTGAGAAATTTTTGCAAAAATAAACATGTTTCATTAACACCTAAACATAATTTACGCTCTCTAATTTTGGAAATGATACTGTCAAACTTTGTACACACACCTGACTGTTTGGCCAGCAGCTTAGTCATGTGCAGTGCCTGGTAAGGTAGTGTGGTAGTAGAACAGTAAAAGCATTCATTGAGCTGCTACTTATACATCATCTTTGCTGTCATCTTTACTTTGTGTGCATTCCTTTGCCTCTCTCTTGATCCTCCACCTACGTTGTCTTGAGCAAGTAGAAATCACCAGTCAATGTAAGTAAGTACATTTAAAAAAAGATATTTTAATTAAACAATTTTTTTATGTTTACGAATGTTTTATAGTTGTTTGTTCCCCCATTTATTAACTATTTGTCTTTATGAGTAAGGAAAATGAGAGCGTCCGATCGACAGAGTGGTTAGAGTGCTGGTCTCTCGGCAAAGGTGCCGGGTTCAATTCACAGTATCATCATGCTCCAGTCTACCCACCTGTAAATGGGTCCCTGACTTTGTCTTGAGTTAGGGAAGGAAAAGGCAGTGAGGAAAGGAACCGGTCACCCCCCTCCCCCCTCGATGCTGGACCTAGTATAGTGAAGTCTCTCACACCTCCCTCCCCTACGGCAGTATCTGCTGTGGGACCACCTTGACCTTTAAGGTCAATAAATAAGGACAGTCATAAAGGAACTATTTATTTTGTGATGTAGATAATTATGACTTTCCGCTAACTTGTTCCAATTACATACACTGCCTTGTGTTTATTCTCATGTATCATAGCCACATCTGCCTTGTGTTTATTCTCATGTATCATAGCCACATCTGCCTTGTGTTTATTCTCATGTATCATAGCCACATCTGTGCCTGTTACAAAATGAGTGATGATCTGTCTTGGGCTTTTCTCATCTCCAAAACAGTTTCTGTATCAAGGGGAACTGGGAACATTATTATGTCACTGTTCTTCTCTTGTGGAGTTGCTATTCCATCCTCGAGAATATGTTGTTAATTTGTTTAATCTGCCTGGGGTATTTTGAGCACTGTTTCTTACTGGGTCATAGTTTACAGCTGAGGTGTATTAACTACAGTCTGCCATGTTTTAAGATAGTCTAGCTGAGTTCATGTTTTGTGAATACACAATCAAGTAGAAAGAATGTTGATTAATGAAATGTTGTACGTAAGTCAATATAAGATCATCATCTGACATAGCCTTAACTGATGACCAGATATTATTGATACAGAGTTCTTCCCTCAGCTGTCAGCCATGATCCACGTGGTCACACCAGCTTTCCTGGGTAAGTTTGTCTTGTTAGATTTATTGTGATTATTTGTAGCATTCCTATCTTAGTTGGTGGTAGTAGTATTTTGTCTACCCCATCCTGTAGAAATGTTAAGCCACAAAAAAAAAGCTTCAACAAAACAGTACAGACTTTTCAACTAAAGAAAATATTTCAATTTGGCTGTCCAAGACAGAAGAGAAGATGGTCGTCTGGTATGACAACGTGGAGAAGAGAACTAGAGACAGAATTGAAGGGAATGAAGAAGACATGGAAACACCATAAGCTGATGGCACAGGACAGGAAGACTTGACACAGGACAGGAAGACTTGACACAGGACAGGAAGACTTGACACAGGACAGGAAGACTTGACACAGGACAGGAAGACTTGACACAGGACAGGAAGACTTGACACAGGACAGGAAGACTTGACACAGGACAGGAAGACTTGACACAGGACAGGAAGACGTGGCACAGGACAGGAAGACTTGACACAGGACAGGAAGACTTGACACAGGACAGGAAGACTTGACACAGGACAGGAAGACTTGACACAGGACAGGAAGACTTGACACAGGACAGGAAGACTTGACACAGGACAGGAAGACTTGACACAGGACAGGAAGACTTGACACAGGACAGGAAGACGTGGCACAGGACAGGAAGACTTGACACAGGACAGGAAGACTTGACACAGGACAGGAAGACTTGACACAGGACAGGAAGACGTGGCACAGGACAGGAAGACTTGACACAGGACAGGAAGACTTGGCATACGTTTGTTGAAGGCCTATACTCTGAAGAGTGATGATGATGTGTATGTTGTTGCCAGTTGATAATCATAACTTTGTATCTAGTCATACAATCATAACTTTGTATCTAGTCATACAATCATAACTTTGTATCTAGCCATACAATCATAACTTTGTATCTAGCCATACAATCATAACTTTGTATCTAGCCATACAATCATAACTTTGTATCTAGTCATACAATCATAACTTTGTATCTAGCCATACAATCATAATTTGTATCTAGTCATACAATCATAACTTTGTATCTAATCATACAATCGTAACTTTGTATCTAGTCATACAATCATAACTTTGTATCTAGTCATACAATCGTAACTTTGTATCTAGTCAAGAAAATCAACACAAATTAACAATTGTACTACTATTGACAATTTGTATATAGTATAGTATGGCTTTGTTTCTAATTTGTAGTATTACTTTGTTTTTAGACTAGTCTTACTTTTCTACTCTCTAGCCCGGTTCATGAGATAAGCTGATGGTACAGTGTTAATAGCAACAAGTAAAAATGAATTACTGAAACTGATTAATACAATAGTGACAGAAAGTGAAAATAAAGGCCTTAGCCTAACTATCAGAAAGACATAAGTAGTTATATAGAAGAAAATGACTTGTTCAGTATGCACTATCAGTCAATGGAACAGTTTTGAGGGAAAAAAATCAGTACATTCAAATACCTAGGTAAGTTGCCCAGCCAATAGCAGTGTTCCGTGAAATGAAAGCCATTTAATGCAACAACTCTTTGTCAATGGAAGTAAGAAAGTGCAGTGAGTCATTGACAGTTAGTAAACAAACAGGGAAAGCCCTAGAGGCCCCACTGACGTGGTTATACAAAAGGATGTTAAGAATACCATGGTTAGCTGACATCAGTTACGAAGATTTCATGAAAGAAGCCAGTGCATATTGGAAACATTATAAGGCAGCCCACTTTCTTAGGACGTGTTATGAGAAGGAGAAAGCTGGAAAATATTGTTTGACATCTTGAAAAGTTGGAAGAGAAAGAGGATGACAAACAGAGAAGATAATGAACAATTTAATATCATGACATTCAAAAAAGTCAACAACAGAATTAATAAACAGTACAGTAGACAGGAAGTTGTGGGGTGACATGATCACATATGCCACCAGGCATGGTATTTGGTGAAGAAGAAGTAGGCATGTTCTCACTGCTGTAATATTGGAATTATAAACATGTTACAAATCCAGTCTGTCATCTTTACACATTTCTCAGATTAAGTGGCATCTTATCAAAACGTTGGCTGTAATGGATCTCAGATAATTTCTGTCTCTTACCGTGATGGTCCATCCTATATATAAAATCCCAGCTTTTTCTGTCAGTGCGTAACGCTAAGGGATGCAACTTTGGTTGAAAGTTAGACATTAATTGTATTTTTTCCCTTATATTTACTCTCCCAAAAACAGTAACACTTACCGAAGAAAAATGCGCAAATGACGGAGTGCACAAAAATATATTTATAGAATGTGTGATCCCGTATACACACATTGGGATCCTTGCTGCTGCTACGTAGTTCGTGTACTATGGTGATGTACAGTGGTTTTTTAAAATACTTTTGAATAAGTAAAATTGCCGTTAGGTATTGGTGCTTTTGAATTTAATTCCCGTCTTATGACGGGCTTTTACACTAGTTATAATAAAATACTTCTTGTGCACCTCTTGATGTTTCAATCTCACATACAACTCTGTCAATCTCTTTTCCATATGCCTCAAACTTTTAGTGCCTTCCTAGTCCTGAAATATCATGTCATTCACTTTCATATGGCTGTTATTTGAGCAAGAGTCATTTCTTTTCTTTTATCAGTGAGACTTGTTAGCTGCTTCTTGTTTTGTGCTCGTGACTGATGCTATGTTCTGTTACCAGGCAACGACTGTCTGGTTAATATTTATGCTGTAGTGTCTTATGACCCATTTTTAAGTCAATTAATTCTTTTGAACAGCATATTGCTTGTTAGATATCTGTTTTTATTATTTATACATTTGCTTTTCTTTGTTTAGATGTTGACATTGTAAATATTGACATATACAATGTTCATGTTTTCCCCAACAGTATTTGTGGTGCTTCCTCACAAAAAGTGGGTGCTAGAGACAGGCAGAGAGTATGAGATCTACATAGAGATTTATGACACAGACAGTCACAAATTGTATCCATCTGATGTGAGTAGTGTTTGGAAATACTGAAGTAAAATGACAGCCTGAAATAATTAGGATGTTGAGAGACTGAAAGTTGGACGTTGAGAGCTTGAAGTGAAGTTAAAGACATGAAATAAAGTTGGACGTTGAGAGCTTGAAGTGAAGCTTAAGAATATGAAATAATGTTGGATGCTGAGAGTTTGAAGTAAAGTTAAACGTTAAGAGTAGGAAATAATGTTGGACCATGAGAGTTTGAAGTGAAGTTAAACATTAAGAGTAGGAAATAATGTTGGAGACTGAGAGCCTGAAGTAAAGTTAAACATTAAGAGTAGGAAATAATGTTGGACACTGAGAGTTTGAAGTAATGTTGGACACTGAGAGTTTGAAGTAATGTTGGACACTGGGAGTTTGAAGTAAAGTTAAAGAGTAGGAAATAATGTTGGACACTGAGAGTTTGAAGTAATGTTGGACACTGAGAGTTTGAAGTAATGTTGGACACTGGGAGTTTGAAGTAATGTTGGACACTGAGAGTTTGAAGTAAAGTTAAAGAGTAGGAAATAATGTTGGACACTGAGAGTTTGAAGTAATGTTGGACACTGAGAGTTTGAAGTAAAGTTAAAGAGTAGGAAATAATGTTGGACACTGAGAGTTTGAAGTAATGTTGGACACTGAGAGTTTGAAGTAATGTTGGACACTGAGAGTTTGAAGTAAAGTTAAAGAGTAGGAAATAATGTTGGACACTGAGAGTTTGAAGTAATGTTGGACACTGAGAGTTTGAAGTAAAGTTAAAGAGTAGGAAATAATGTTGGACACTGAGAGTTTGAAGTAATGTTGGACACTGAGAGTTTGAAGTAATGTTGGACACTGGGAGTTTGAAGTAATGTTGGACACTGGGAGTTTGAAGTAATGTTGGACACTGAGAGTTTGAAGTAAAGTTAAAGAGTAGGAAATAATGTTGGACACTGAGAGTTTGAAGTAATGTTAGACACTGAGAGTTTGAAGTAATGTTGGACACTGAGAGTTTGAAGTAATGTTGGACACTGAGAGTTTGAAGTAACTTATGACAAGAAAAACGAGAACCTGTCCTCATTGTTATTTACAGTTACTCTCATTATTTTATGTTTGTTTGTTTTTCTGACAGAATTTGAGAATTGTAGCAGATTTTCCAGAGCAGTACTTCAAAGTTTTGTACTCTAGTGTCAACGGCACCTATCACAGAGTGAGGACACTACTAAAAGGAGAGACAATTATTGATGGGGCTCTCGTTAGTGTTCTCGATGAGGTAGATGTTAGTTGTTTTGTTGTTTACTATAGTCTACTACTGCTCTGTTTTACTTTTGACAGTTTTTGTTGTTAACCATAGTCTACTACTGCTCTGTTTTACTGTAGACAGTTTTTGTTGTTTACCATAATCTACCACTGTTCTGTTTTACTCTTGACAGTTTTTGTTGTTTACCATAATCTACTACTGTTCTGTTTTACTCTTGACAGTTTTTGTTGTTTACCATAGTCTACTACTGCTCTGTTTTACTTTTGACAGTTTTTGTTGTTTACCATAGTCTACTACTGTTCTGTTTTACTCTTGACAATTTTTGTTGTTTACCATAATGTACTACTGTTCTGTTTTACTCTTGACAGTTTTTGTTGTTTACCATAATGTACTACTGTTCTGTTTTACTCTTGACAGTTTTTGTTCTTTACCATAATCTACTACTGTTCTGTTTTACTCTTGACAGTTTTTGTTGTTTACCATAATCTACTACTGTTCTGTTTTACTCTTGACAGTTTTTGTTGTTTACCATAATCTACTACTGTTCTGTTTTACTCTTGACAGTTTTTGTTGTTTACCATAATCTACTACTGTTCTGTTTTACTCTTGACAGTTTTTGTTGTTTACCATAGTCTACTACTGTTCTGTTTTACTCTTGACAGTTTTTGTTGTTTACCATAGTCTACTACTGTTCTGTTTTACTCTTGACAGTTTTTGTTGTTTACCATAGTCTATTACTGTTCTGTTTTACTCTTGACAGTTTTTGTTGTTTACCATAGTCTATTACTGTTCTGTTTTACTTTTGACAGTTTTTGTTGTTAACCATAGTCTACTACAGCTCTGTTTTACTGTAGACAGTTTTTGTTGTTTACCATAATCTACCACTGTTCTGTTTTACTCTTGACAGTTTTTGTTGTTTACCATAGTCTACTACTGCTCTGTTTTACATTTGACAGTTTTTGTTGTTTACCATAGTCTACTACTGTTCTGTTTTACTCTTGACAATTTTTGTTGTTTACCATAATCTACTACTGTTCTGTTTTACTCTTGACAGTTTTTGTTGTTTACCATAATCTACTACTGTTCTGTTTTACTCTTGACAGTTTTTGTTGTTTACCATAATGTACTACTGTTCTGTTTTACTCTTGACAGTTTTTGTTGTTTACCATAATCTACTACTGTTCTGTTTTACTCTTGACAGTTTTTGTTGTTTACCATAGTCTACTACTGTTCTGTTTTACTCTTGACAGTTTTTGTTGTTTACCATAATCTACTACTGTTCTGTTTTACTCTTGACAGTTTTTGTTGTTTACCATAATCTACTACTGTTCTGTTTTACTCTTGACAGTTTTTGTTGTTTACCATAATCTACTACTGTTCTGTTTTACTCTTGACAGTTTTTGTTGTTTACCATAGTCTACTACTGTTCTGTTTTACTCTTGACAGTTTTTGTTGTTTACCATAGTCTATTACTGTTCTGTTTTACTCTTGACAGTTTTTGTTGTTTGCCATAGTCTATTACTGTTCTGTTTTACTCTTGACAGTTTTTGTTGTTTACCATAGTCTACTACTGTTCTGTTTTACTCTTGACAGTTTTTGTTGTTTACCATAGTCTACTACTGTTCTGTTTTACTCTTGACAGTTTTTGTTGTTTACCATAGTCTACTACTGTTCTGTTTTACTCTTGACAGTTTTTGTTGTTTACCATAATCTACTACTGTTCTGTTTTACTCTTGACAGTTTTTGTTGTTTACCATAGTCTACTACTGTTCTGTTTTACTCTTGACAGTTTTTGTTGTTTACCATAATCTACTACTGTTCTGTTTTACTCTTGACAGTTTTTGTTGTTTACCATAATCTACTACTGTTCTGTTTTACTCTTGACAGTTTTTGTTGTTTACCATAATCTACTACTGTTCTGTTTTACTCTTGACAGTTTTTGTTGTTTACCATAATCTACTACTGTTCTGTTTTACTCTTGACAGTTTTTGTTGTTTACCATAATGTACTACTGTTCTGTTTTACTCTTGACAGTTTTTTTTTGTTTACCATAATCTACTACTGTTCTGTTTTACTCTTGACAGTTTTTGTTGTTTACCATAGTCTACTACTGTTCTGTTTTACTCTTGACAGTTTTTGTTGTTTACCATAATCTACTACTGTTCTGTTTTACTCTTGACAGTTTTTGTTGTTTACCATAATCTACTACTGTTCTGTTTTACTCTTGACAGTTTTTGTTGTTTACCATAATCTACTACTGTTCTGTTTTACTGTAGACAGTTTTTGTTGTTTACCATAATCTACTACTGTTCTATTTTACTCTTGACAGTTTTTGTTGTTTACCATAGTCTACTACTGTTCTGTTTTACTCTTGACAGTTTTTGTTGTTTACCATAGTCTATTACTGTTCTGTTTTACTCTTGACAGTTTTTGTTGTTTACCATAGTCTACTACTGTTCTGTTTTACTCTTGACAGTTTTTGTTTACCATAATCTACTACTGTTCTGTTTTACTCTTGACAGTTTTTGTTGTTTGCCATAGTCTATTACTGTTCTGTTTTACTCTTGACAGTTTTTGTTGTTTACCATAGTCTACTACTGTTCTGTTTTACTCTTGACAGTTTTTGTTGTTTACCATAATCTACTACTGTTCTGTTTTACTCTTGACAGTTTTTGTTGTTTACCATAGTCTACTACTGTTCTGTTTTACTCTTGACAGTTTTTGTTGTTTACCATAATCTACTACTGTTCTGTTTTACTCTTGACAGTTTTTGTTGTTTACCATAATCTACTACTGTTCTGTTTTACTCATGACATTTGTTGTGGTTGTTTACCATAATCTATTACTGTTCTGTTTTACTCTTGACAGTTTTTGTTGTTTACCATAGTCTACTACTGTTCTGTTTTACTCTTGACAATTTTTGTTGTTTACCATAGTCTACTACTGTTCTGTTTTACTCTTGACAGTTTTTGTTGTTTACCATAGTCTATTAATGTTCTGTTTTACTCTTGACAGTTTTTGTTGTTTACCATAGTCTATTACTGTTCTGTTTTACTCTTGACAGTTTTTGTTGTTTACCATAGTCTATTAATGTTCTGTTTTACTCTTGACAGTTTTTGTTGTTTACCATAGTCTACTACTGTTCTGTTTTACTCTTGACAGTTTTTGTTGTTTACCATAGTCTATTAATGTTCTGTTTTACTCTTGACAGTTTTTGTTGTTTACCATAATCTATTACTGTTCTGTTTTACTCTTGACAGTTTTTGTTGTTTACCATAGTCTACTACTGTTCTGTTTTACTCTTGACAGTTTTTGTTGTTTACCATAGTCTACTACTGTTCTGTTTTACTCTTGACAATTTTTGTTGTTTACCATAGTCTACTACTGTTCTGTTTTACTCTTGACAGTTTTTGTTGTTTACCATAGTCTATTAATGTTCTGTTTTACTCTTGACAGTTTTTGTTGTTTACCATAGTCTATTACTGTTCTGTTTTACTCTTGACAGTTTTGTTGAACACGATTTGTGTACACTGTTTTGCACATGTGTGTTCGATTGGCTAAACATTTAGAGCACTTTCCTCTTGCGGCACAGTTATTGGGTTCTGGGATTGAACCTGGTAGCATCACGCTGCAGCCTACCCAGCTGGGAACGGGTAGACCGATCGAACTCTGCTCTTGAATTAGGGAAGGCAAAGGCAGCAAGGAAGGGAACAGGTCACCCACCACCTCATAAAAAAGCTGGACCTAGTAAAGTGAAGTGTCTAACACTCATCTCCCCTGTGGTAGTGTTTGCTATGGGACTACTCTTACCTATTCTCCACAGTTTGGAAGGGTAATCAATGAATTGTGTACATTCTTGAAATAACTCAATTGTATCATTCCCTTTATTTGACCAATAGGAGTGTGCAGAATAGGAACACTGTCTGCACCAGGCATGTTATATAAAGCCACTGAGTATGGATGACCATTGGCCCAACTATGCAGAAGTCATGCAGTAACCCAACCATTCAAAAATTGTCCAGCAAAACACTTCATGTTATTTTACAGCGGTCGTCTCTGTAACATTTATTTGTATGTGTTGAGACTGCTAAACAACCTTGTAGAACTGCCTAGAACAGGAGTGACAAACCTATGGTATGCGAAAAAAAATTTGTGGCTTTCAAAAATTTGGCACCCAGTCTGTAGTACGACCTCAAGATTCTGTATATCCCACTCAAAATAAATGAATAATTATCATTACTGCAAGTGAAGCAGTGAATGAATTTTTATCGACTGGGAGTAGTGAGGAGACATGTTAAGCCAGCTTGGCCCCAGCTTGTATGATTTTTACCTTTATACACATCAGTATTATTTATGTACATTTTAAAACCAGCTAGTTAATTATGGATTTATTTTGATATTAATATCATAACTTAGTACCAGCTAAAATAAAACACACTCAATACACTTTATCATTCATAAACATTATGAATCATAAGACACAATTATATCTGCCTGCCGCACCACTTTTGGAAGGTTATCTTTTGTTAGCTCTGTTTCAAGCAGACATACATTATAAGGAGCTATTTCCATGGGTATGCAAGAGCATTTTTTGTTAGAAGGTCATCACCAATTTTGGCACACGCTATCAAAAAGGCTCACTATTCCTGGCCAAGAACATAAGTTTTACATTGTGTCAGAACAGTTTCATGTGGGTGAATGATGGAGTGATTGTGGTTAAGGGTCACTGAGGTTGTCAACACTTGTTTAAATGTAACTCAGGGATTGAGTTTATGTCTAACTAGAGTCAGTGTTTTGTAACTTCTGCGTGCACTGGGAGAAAGCTTGTTTGGTGAACACAAGTCTGGGTGACTGAGAGAGTACCCAATTGTGACTAGGGACAGTCTGTGATTTGTAACCCAGCTGTGTGCTCGTATTGTGTGACTGGAAAAGCACAAATGTGGTTATTTAAATGTGATGGATATAGCTATTATGTTACAGGTCCTACGTATTGTCGTACAGGTGAAGTTTATTGTCCCGCCTGGAAGTGTTCCTGTTGGAACTTTATATTCCTGTTCGTGGAGAACAGTATTGGGCGTTGCATTTCCCACCCTGGAGCTATGATGGATAAGGCGTGTATTCCCCACCCAGTAGCTGTTCTGTTGAAATAAAAACGGACGCTGTGTCGTGCCCGCCTGAAAGGGATTCTGAATGAATCTGTGTGGTGATGTTTAATGCCGCCAATCACTTGTGATAAGTGATTCACACCTGGATGGTGTATTACAGGTGTGAGGGGGTATGCTGCACCTACCGTCATTTCATGTACTCTTTTGTAGTTGTATGTCAGTGAAATTGTGTAAAGACTGTAGTCATGATTATTCCTGTTGGCAAGGTTCGCCTGATTGCTGTAATGCCTGCATATGTGAATGATATTCAGGACTGGTGTGTAACAGTCTAATAAATGTCATGGAACTGTAACCAGTGATGTTGTGTTACTGTCTTATGAGCCATTGTTGTTATTCATTACTTACACACGGTGCACACTGATTATATATGTTCATTACTTCTGGGAGCTGTTATGTCATTACCTTTACACTATGTGTCATGCTAAAACTATGACGTATAGTCAAGGACATGCTTCATGTATTGTCCTAGCAATGTATCCTTGTCACCCCTTGTGTGTTTACTATTTTATTCTTATGTCCAGTCACCTCCTGTATGTTGTTTTCTATTTTATTCTTGTGTCATCACCTCCTGTATGTTGTTTACTATTTTATTCTTGTGTCTAGTCACCTCCTGTATGTTGTTTATTATTTTATTCTTGTCTCCAGTCACCTCCTGTATGTTCTTCTTCTTCTTCTTTGATCCATAGCCGCCAACCGTCAAAGCAGTCAGCGGCCATCACGCCTGGTGGCGTCTTGTAGGGCAGCAACAAATTGATTCCACTTTGCTCGGTCGGCGGCCATCCCTCGTACAGTGCCCCAACTGTGGTTCATTCTTTGCATCTCAGCTTCCACAGTTCTCCGCCAAGTTGTTTTTGGTCGGCCTCTCTTTCGCTTTCCCTCGGGGGTCCATAGCATAGCTGTTCTTGTGATGGTATCAGGGTCCCTTCTGAGGACATGGCCAACCCAACTCCAGCGTCTGCCAGCTATGATGGTGTGCATGTCCTTCTGGTTACTCCGAATAAGTAGTTCTTGGTTGCTGATGGTGTTTGGCCAAAAGATTCGGAGAATTTTCCTTAGGCAGATTGTGTGGAAGGAGGACAGTTTTGACATTTCCTTCTCTGTTACTCTCCAACATTCCGCACCATAGAGAAGCACAGAAAGTACACAGCTCTCATACACTTAATTTGGTGTTTGTGCTGTATTGGGAAGACTTCCAAATGTTGTTGAGAACAGCAAAGGCTGTTCTCGCTTTATTCATTCTGTTGTTAATGTCCTTGCTTGTTCCGCCGTCAGGTGTTACTATGCTTCCTAGGTAAGTAAATGTGTCTGTCTGTTCTAACTTCTGGTTCCTTACTGTTACTGGCTCAGGATTGCCCACATTTAGTGTCATGACTCCTGTATGTTGTTTACTATTTATTCTTGTCTCCAGTCACCTCCTGTATGTTGTTTATTATTTTATTCTTGTCTCCAGTCACCTCCTGTAGTTTACTATTTTATTCTTGTCTCCAGTCACCTCCTGTATGTTGTTTACTATTTATTCTTGTCTCCAGTCACCTCCTGTATGTTGTTTACTATTTATTCTTGTCTCCAGTCACCTCCTGTATGTTATTATTTTATTCTTGTCTCCAGTCACCTCCTGTAGTTTACTATTTTATTCTTGTCTCCAGTCACCTCCTGTATGTTGTTTACTATTTATTCTTGTCTCCAGTCACCTCCTGTATGTTGTTTACTATTTATTCTTGTCTCCAGTCACCTCCTGTATGTTGTTTACTATTTTATTCTTGTCTCCAGTCACCTCCTGTATGTTGTTTATTATTTTATTCTTGTCTCCAGTCACCTCCTGTATGTTGTTTACTATTTTATTCTTGTCTCCAGTCACCCCTTTAATGTTCAGTATCAGACAATTGATGATACAGAGTAGGTCACAGGTCTCAGATGTTTGAAAAAGACATTAGTAGCACACAAGTGACCAACACCATTTTATAACTGAGAAGCTAAAGTTTCATAAAATACAAAACTCTTAGAATTATTTCATTTGAACTAAATAAAAAAAAGTGTTTAGTGCTTTGTCTGCACATCAGCTAATGCTGTTTTGTTATCCAGTTTTCACTCTGTATTATATTATACATTGTATTTTATTTCATTGTTCTGTTATGCATAGAATGGAGCTGAACATCCGATTATACCGGAGGTGAAGAGAAGCCAGGATGTGGAGATATATGATCCTATAACAATAACCCCTGCACGAGTGATCTTTCCTTGGGACCCCATTACAAAATGCATTCACACATACAGATTACAGGTGAGTTGTTCTGGTCTCAGGTGTATATATCATAGGTGATATTTCCATGGGACCCTGTCACCAGAGGCATACACTCATGTACAGTGCGTGTGAGTTGTTGTTCTGGTATTCATTAGCACAGGTATAGGATGTTGAGCTACCTTTTAGTATTGTCAAAGTGTACCAAAGCGAATGAATTGTCATGAGGGTAATCTGTCACAAACATGTTTCCCACTATTGAAGTTTGACACCTTCAGTTCCAGTAATGGCAGAAATAATTTGTGTTGGATTTATTATTTGAATGCAGTTAAGTTGAGCTTTGACTGAGTTGATGAACTAAAGGGGACACTTCTTTTTTCTTCTTCATACACTCTCAAACATCCACTTGAATGTTCTCAAAGTAAGCTATAGTCAGTTTGAGGCTGTTTGAATCCCCGTAAAGCTTTTCCACAAAAGGAACTGGCATTGGCCATATGCGCTTTCTCTGTACCACATATAAGGGGCAACTTTGAAGCAGATGTTCAGCAGTCATTTTATCAGTAATTTCAAAGGGGACATACAGCTGAGTATTAAGTTGACAATGTTTATCTTTTGTTGAGTTGAGGATTTAGTTTTATTTGAGCTGAGGAATTACAAGACACATGTTTCTATGATGTGTTGAGTACCACATCTACACAGCAGACATCAATTGTTGAGGATTTAGCAGTGATGAATATTGTTCATGATTCCAGGTGTTTGTGTACAACATTGGTCTCCACACCAGATGTTTGTGTACAACATTGGTCTCCCATACATCTGTTAGGAACAGCTGTTTTATATTTTCAGGCTAGAGGTGGTAGTGGAGATTTTGTGTGGAGTGTGGCTGAGGCAGATGTAGCATCGGTGACCATCAAGGGTCAGATTACAACCATAGGACCTGGAAAGTGTAATATCACAGCCGCTGATGTTAAAAATGCAGCTCATTTTGGAGTGTCCACAGTGAGTCACCTTGTTTTTAGTTTCTTGTTTTAATTATGTTTGTGGTCGTGCTGTTTGATTTTTTTGTCTAATGTTGTCCTCCCAGCGAACTCTGGGTCGTCCTGGAGGTCTGGATCCCTGGCTCTTTGTTTCCCATGCTTGTCGTGGTAGCCGATCTTCTCCCATTCTGCAGACATGGCCAAACCATCTTAGTTGGGACTGTTCTATTTGGGTCTGCAGCGGATGGGATTTCAGGCCTTGACGTATCGTCTGGTTGCGGACCATGTCTCTTCTTGTTACTTCAACCACTTTCCTCAGATACCTCATTTCTGAGGTTTGGATCTGGCTTTTGTCCTTTGTAGTCATTGCCCACGACTCGCATCCCATGAATGTCTAAAACTGGGACATATGTGGTGGAGCATTTGTATACAGCCATCTTCGTTTTCTTACCAACCTCTTTCTTGCTGAGGAATCCACGATTTATGGCCTGAAAAAGTCTCCCACCGCTGCTTTTCGAGTGGCCAACTCTTCTTTGATGCCTCCCTTTCGGTCTATAATAGCTCCGAGATATTTAAAGTGGTCGACCTGCTCCAGGACCTGTTCTCCCAACTTAATCTGATGTTTTCTTTTCTTCTCGCGAATCACCATGGATTTTGTTTTAGAGCTGCTTATGACCATCCCTCTCTTCTCCAGCTCTTCCTTCCAGACTTGCAGGTTGGATTGGAGATGTGCCTCTGATTTAGCAATCAGGGCAACATCATCAGCAAATGCCAGCTCCGAACTATAGACCTGTCTCATCTTCCAGTACCCCACTGAATACTTTCTTGTTCTCTCCTTACATGCCTTGATGACATCGTCCATGAGGAGTATGAAAAGATAAGGTGACAGGATATCACCTTGTCTTACACCACTGGTGGTCCTGAACTCTTCTGGACTTATGACCTTTTGCTGTCCTCACATAATTTCTGCAAGACTTGTAGAAGCTCTGTATAGCATGAATCAGAGGTGCTGGAATATTCTTCCTTGCCAAACAGTCCCAAAGGAAATGAAAATAGCTGATCTTAACTAATTTTGGTGTGCTGAAAACGAAAATGACATTAAAAGAATGTTGATTGGCTCTAGTTTTCAAGATATATGCTACTAGTTTATTTAATTATGGTCAATTTATATATATGACACAACTGTTGTGGGCGATTGCATAATTTTTTCTATAAGACCAATAAAAATGTAACTAGAAGTTGATGATTCAATCCTACCTATGATTACATCACCTTTGTGTATAAATATCTTATCTCTGATAAAATTTTGCCATTAGTTAGTGCATTTGTCCTTATCAAAAGTATCATAGTTAGAAATGCCTAGGACATGTGTGAACAGTGCTAATAATTTCTGTTATATATGTGGTGAGGTGACATTTGTATCACAAAAACGAATATAACTAAAGTGATTAAGAAGGCGTACAGTTTGTATTTTGGCTGCAGAATAGGAGATCAAGATAAGAGCTGGGCGCCACACATATGCTGCAATACATGTGCAGCACATCTTAAACTGTGGTTGACTCGCAAAAGGCAAGCTATGCCTTTTGCAGTCCCAATGATTTGGAGAGA
The DNA here is from genome assembly GCA_024509875.1 of Oreohelix idahoensis. Taxonomy (NCBI): domain Eukaryota; kingdom Metazoa; phylum Mollusca; class Gastropoda; order Stylommatophora; family Oreohelicidae; genus Oreohelix; species Oreohelix idahoensis. The sequence continues at coordinate 177,857 of JAMPIV010015432.1, forward strand.
GCCCACTGATCATCTCAATAACTGTTACTTTTGCATGGTCCCTCCAATTGGGAAAGGCATATCAAAGAAGAAAAAATGGACTCTGGAATATCCAAACATCCCCTCTGCAATACGTCCGGTACCACATGGCGATGACCTACCAGTTCCCAAAGTGCCAGAATCATTTTCAGCTGCTTCCACTGATGAAGAAGAGGACATTGGTGGTCCTAAACCATCAACCTCAAGCAACCCAGATTTTGATCAAACTACATCCACTAAACCACACTTAATAACCCAAGGTGAACTGAATGATCTTGTAAGAGATCTGAATTTACATAAGAACAAGGCAGAGCTTTTCACCCGTGTGTTACCGGGGCCCGAAAGGGGAGCAAAGAATAGTAACACTGTCCCCTGCCAAGCATGTCGTAGAAGGCGACTAAGGAGGGTTGGGCATGGGGCCGGTTACCCCATTCTGTAAAAAAAATTTAAACCACAAAAAACTTCAACAAATATGGACAAGTCAAATAAAGAAAATAAAACACAGCCATCCAAGACAGGGGAAGGTCCTCTCGCGGGGAGGCGTATGATGCAACACAGAGAAAGCCGAAAGGAGTCTGTGTTGCTGACTAACCTTCTTTCTTCTAGGAGAACTTCCAGATTTGGCACCTGGAATGTTCGGACATTGAACGAACAAGGGAAGTGGCACAAGTAGCAGCAGAAATGAGGGAATACAAAATCGAGGTTCTGGGAATGTGTGAAACAAAGTGGAAGGGGGTAGACAGGAAGAAACTCATCACAGGTGAACTGGTGCTGTCCTCAGGACACGAAGACGAAAGTTCACACCACAGTGAAGGGGTAGCTCTTATGTTATCTAAAGAAGCACAGAAAGCACTCATTGAATGGGAAGCTGTGGGACCCAGAATAATAACAGCTATTTTCAAAACAGCTAAAAAGAAAATTCATGTCAATGTCATCCAATGTTATGCACCAACTAATGACAAAGAAGAGTCTGTGAAAGAAGCATTTTATACTAAACTACAGGAAATTATGGATAAAGTAAAAAGAAGAGACATCACAATTTTGATGGGTGACATGAATGCAAAGATAGGTACAGTCAATACTGGATTTGAAGAAGTCATGGGAAAACATGGGCTAGGAGTAATGAATGAAAATGGAGAACTATTCGCAAACTTCTGTGCTTCAAATCAACTGGCTATAGGAGGAAGCATGTTTCCACATAAGAGAATACACAAGGCAACATGGATATCACCAGACCATAGAACAGAAAATCAGATCGATCATATATGCATAAAGAAGAAGTTTAGATCATCATTGCAGGATGTAAAGGTATATAGAGGAGCAGATGTGGCATCAGATCACCATCTTCTGATAGCCAAAGTAAAAATGAAACTCAAGAGATATGCAACAATGCAAAATTATAGACAACAGTTTAATGTAGGACAGCTAAGAAATCAAGAACAAGAGACAAATTTGCGGTCACAGTATCCAACAAATTCCAAGTGCTCCAACAGTTGGAAGATGTAGAGAATACAGAAGACTATTGGCAGCAGGTCAAAACGGTATGGAAGGAGACATGTGAAGAAATACTGGAGAAAAGGGAAAGACAACAAAAAGCATGGATAACAACAGAAACCATCAATAAGATAAAAGATAGAAAAAACAAGAAAGCAGAGTTAAACACAAGCAAAACCAGAAGTTCCAAAGCCAAGGCTCAAGAAGTGTACACAGAAGCAAACAAAGAAGTAAAAAGAAGTATCAAAAGAGACAAGAGGAAGTATTTTGAGGAGTTGGCAAGAGAGGCAGAAGATGCTGCAGCCAAAGGAAATATGAGAGAACTGTATAGCAGCACAAAGAAGCTAACAGGGAAATACAAGCAAACAAGTTGCCTCATAAAAGATAAGAATGGGAAAAACTGCTCAGCAATATACAAGAGCAAATGAAGAGGTGGACAGAATATTTTGGGGACCTTCTCAATAGACCAGCTCCACAAAACCCGCCGGACATCCAGCCAGCAGAAGAAGAGCTACAAATTAACGGTGAAAGACCAACGAAGGAAGAAATAAAGAAAGCCATAAAGCTTCTAAGAGATGGAAAAGCGTCTGGACCTGATGGCATTCCAGCAGAGGCCATCAAAGCAGATATCGACACGGCTACAGAGATGTTATATAAATTACTTGGTAAAGTCTGGGAAAAAGAAGAGATACCAGCAGAATGGAAGGAAGGATATCTGGTTAAGTTGCCTAAGAAGGGAAATCTACAAGAGTGCACAAATTATAGAGGAATAATGTTACTATCAGTGCCAGGAAAGGTATTGAACAGGATTATCCTTGAGAGATTAAAGGAGTCCATAGACAAGAAATTGAGAGATGAACAAGCAGGTTTTCGACAAAACAGATCACGTACAGACCAGATAGCCACTTTGAAATAATAGTTGAACAAAGTCTGGAATGGAATTCACCACTATACATCGGATTTGTGGACTACGAAAAAGCATTTGACAGTGTGGACAGAGAATCACTTTTGAAATTGATGAGGCATTATGGAGTTCCCCTGAAAATCATTAATTTAATAAAGAAAACCTATGAAGACATGACGTGCAGAGTTCTTCATGAAGGACAGCTTACAGAACCATTTGGGATAAGAACAGGAGTGCGACAGGGATGCCTCTTGTCTCCATTTCTTTTCTTGCTGGCAATAGATTGGGTTATGAGATCATCGACAACACACAACAGAAATGGAATCCAGTGGACTCTGACTAAGCAGTTGGATGATCTGGATTTTGCTGATGATTTGGCTCTCCTGTCCCATAACCGTAATCAGATGCAGGACAAATTGAAAACACTCGATGAGAGGTCACAGCAATTGGGTCTGAAAATACACAGGGAAAAGACAAAAATAATGCGAATAAATGCAGGTAATGAAAACAGGGTTGAACTTGAAGAAACACCAATACAAGATGTAGAATCATACACATATCTTGGCAGTAATATAGACAAAGTTGGGGGACAGACAGCGATATCAAAATAAGAATACAAAAGGCAAGAGGAGCTTTCATTGCATTGGGAAATATATGGAGATCAAGAGAAATAGGATCCAACACGAAAATAAGAATCTTCAACTCAAATGTGAAGTCAGTCCTATTGTATGGCTCGGAGACATGGAGAACAACAAAGACAACAACCAAAAAGCTACAGACTTTCATAAATGGGTGCTTGCGTAGAATAGAGGGATTAAAATGGTATGACAAGGTTACCAATGTGGAACTGATGACAAGAACTGGACAAGTGCCAGTGGAACAAGAGATGAGAAGAAGACGATGGCGATGGATAGGACACACACTGAGGAAACCTGTTGATAGCATTACAAGGCAGTCCTTGTTCTGGAACCCCCAGGGCAAGAGAGACAGAGGAAGACCAAGAAGTACATGGAGAAGAGAGTTGGAAACAGAGGTGAAAATGATGAGGAGAACATGGAAAGAACTTGAGATGATGGCACGTGACAGGAGGACTTGGCATGTGTTTGTTGAAGGCCTATGCTCCTTTGGGAGTGGAGGGTTATGAATGAATGAAGGCAGAGCTTTTGGGTTCCAGATTGCAACAGTGGAATCTCCTGGCAGAAGAGGTTACAATTTCTGTGTATAGGAACCGCCAGAAGCCGCTTATTACATTCTTTTTCAAAGAGGGTGACCTTTCTGCATGCCACAACATTTCTGGTTTAATGGCAGCCCTCAAAATCAATTACATACCGGAAGAGTGGAGGCTTTTCATTGATTCATCCAAGACGAGTCTTAAAGCTGTTTTGTTGAATAATGGTAATGTGTTACCGTCAATTCCAGTTGGTCACGCAGTTCATATGAAAGAAACTTATGAAAACATTAAGCAGCTTTTGAAGTGTATAAACTACGATCATCATCATTGGTCACTTTGCGGTGACTTAAAAGTAATTACAATGAAATTGTAGAAAATCTCGTTCTGAAGTATAAGAGTCTTGACTGCAACATGTCTTTGAAAATTCATTTTCTGGATTCTCATCTGGATTTCTTTACGTCAAACTGTGGAGCGGTCAGTGATGAGCATGGTGAACGATTTCACCAGGACATTGCTGCTATGGAGACAAGGTATCAAGGCAATTAGAGCCCTTCAGGTCTTGCTGATTACTGTTGGACTGTGACAAGAGACACCTCATCGATTGACTACAAGAAGCATGCAAAAAGAGCTCAAACAGCGACTGAATAATGACGGAATGGGTACAGATGTGCCTTTTTAAAACATGATATGTGAACTTTAAATAATGTTTTTATTTTTTCTATCATTTTATGTTGAAACATCAATTAATTGAGTATGTAACCACAATTTTTATAATGCTAAAGTAGAAAGATTAGCTGTTCACCCCAGAGAATTAAACAAGCATACATTATTTGTATTACTGTAATGTAAATTCATCATTTAAAAAAAACCCAGAGCCAATTGGTGAATTTCATTATGATATTTGAAATCAGCATGTCAAAATCAATAAGAAATGGTATATTTAATTTCTGGTACAAATAACTTTTGAAAATTTGTTGACTAGTCTAATCTGTGGCAATGATTGCTTATTCTTGTGTGTTGTGCCTAACACATAAAAATATATGAAAGTTTGTTGTTGGATTTTAAGAAATTTGTGATTTTGCTTATTGATATATATTGGTATTTCCATTCCTCCCTCTTTCTCTCACACACTCTCTCTTTTTCTCCTATGCTGTGTGTGTGTTTGTTTGTTTGTTGATGTTGGATTTTGTTTTGTTGTTGTTGGGTGTGATCAACCATGCACTGAAAAATTGTGAGACTTTTATATTGCATTTACTCATGTGTTTTTTTTATTGTTTTGAAACACCAGGTTTATGTGCTGCCCCCTGATGATATGAATTTCCCTCCGTCTGTTGTGGAAGCAGTTGTGGGCACCAAGCTAATTCTTACACTGTCTGTGTCTGCAAAACTCGATGGTGAGTTCTGAGCCACAACAGTGACCACTTTACTCAACAGTGTTGTGTATGTATGATCTATACACTCAGTGGCCACTCTACTCAACATTATTGTGTGTATATATGTGCTTTATACACTCCATGGCCACTTTACTCAGCAGTTTTGTCTGTACACATGTGGTCAATACACTCAGTGACCACTCTTCTCAACAGTGTTGTCTGTACACATGTGGTCTATACACTCAGTGACCACTCTACTCAACAGTTTTGTCAGTACACATGTGGTCTATACACTCAGTGACCACTCTACTCAACAGTGTTGTCTGTATACACTGCTTTATATATGTTGTTTTTAAGGGAGTACGTTCACATACCATGCTTATTCTGTATTTCCTGAACATCGTCTATCTACCTTACTCTTAGGCAGCCCTTTGTCATGTAGCTAGATCTTGTGCTGTTAACACTTTGGGTACCATGGTCGTTATGTGGCGACAGGCCCTATTTTTCATAGAGTACCATTGCCATTTGGCGCTGATATAGCATAAGCATAAAAAGTGATCACGGCAGCCGTCCAAAAAGACACAAGCCAATGGAAGTTATTCTTCTTGACTGAGCAGGGGGTGAAGGCGTGAACATTTTTTCACATGTTTTGATTCATGTTTGAGTGGAATTTTTTTTTAAAATGAGTGAAACTGTTGAATGTTGCAATGATTCTGATTCTGGCTCTCAGCCAACCTTTGAAAGTGACAACAGTTGATCTAGCTTTGATGCAGGGCAGCCTGAAACTAGTGAAACAGACAGTGACAGCCCTAGATCTAGCGCTCATGAAGGTGATTTTCAGGGTCATGGTGTCAATCAGAAAAAGACTTGTTATGAGTAGGGGGCATGACAGAAGCAACTGATGAGTTTCAGTGGGACTTGTATGACTTTGTTAACCCTTATGTCAGCGACTGGCTGCCTGAATTTTCACCCAAAAAGCAGAAGAGGGTTTCCTGTAATTTTGAGGGGGGAAACGTGAAGATGAAGCGTGGCAGTTAACCTGTGTTATCTAGGTGGGAAGCGTGGTTGCCTGTACGTGGCATGATACAAATGCGTAAATGTGCTCAGCACAGTCCACACAAACAATGTTGTTGACAATCGTATCAGATCCAGGATTTAGGACTGGAAAAACCTGTCATGGCAGATGTTTATAATCACAGTACGGGTGGTGTAGATCACTTTAATCAAAGACTGGTGAATTACTTTTACCCTTATAGCTGCTTCAAATGGTATCATCCACTTCTTCATTTTGTCATAGAAGTTGCCCTAGTAAATGGATATATTCTGTACTGTGAAGCTGCCAAACCTCCAATTACACCAAAGCAGTTTAGGCTCTAGATTGCTGAAGCTCTGGAATCAGATTATGCAAGAAGTCGACACTACAAGAAAGTGCATGCCACCTGTGCTTCAGTCAAAATTGACAGACTCATCATCGCAGAACATAACCACCTCCCACAGCAGTATGAAGACAAATCCCATTGACCAAGATGCATTGTTTGTAATTCTGCTGGATTGAGAGTCCAGACAAGATTCTTTTGTATTGGATGTGAAGAAGCACTCTGTGTTGTGCTCTGCTTTTCAGTTTTTCATAAATGTGAGAACTATGCTGCCACCAGGAAGGAAATAGGCCCCCAAGGCTATAGAAAAAAGTGACAATAATTATATCTGTGACTATATTTTATGTTAGACTAACACATCCAGCTAAAGCAAATTGACAATTATGTATTTTTTTCATTTCTCTTTGCATGAAATCTTGTTGGTACCTCTTGAATATTTCTCTTTTGTCATTACTGACCCTGAAAATTTGTGTATTTCAAATAGCTTTTTAATCCCAATATCATTCAAGAGCATATTATACTTTTTTGTTTAGGAAGAATGTTCACTTACACTATATTTGAGAAAGTCTGATAAGTTTTGAGTTGATTATAATATTTTTTTATGCTTTTCAATAGTGCACGCCTATTTTTGTCTGTTGTCAAATTAATATTCAAAATGGCAACCATTATCAAATGACCTGAACAAAAAAGTAGGTCACCGCGTGACACTTTATCCTGAAAGTTTCATGTCAATCGTTTGACTCAATTGGTCTCTGTGATTTTTAAAAATGTCATCACCCCAGATAGGAAATGTTTCCTATAAACCCTTAGTACTTAAAGGTCATTGCTAACTGAGAAGCTTGGTACTCGAAGTGTTAATCAGGGAGCCACGCTAGTGTAGTGGTTACCACACTGCGCTGGCAATCGGGAAATCCAAGATTCAAGCCCAGGCGAGGACATATGAAAGGAGTGTCGTCGACCGGGACTTGGACTGGAATAATTCGAGCCCTGGCGAAGACATTTGAAGAAGTGTCGTCGACCAGGGACTGGAATAACCTGAATGGCTCCTGAGCCGACCCAGCTCTAATGAGTACCTCCGAAGATGGCGATTATCTGCCTGAATGGTGAGAGGACACCTGTCAGCGTACAGGTAAAAAGGGATAAGTTAGTTGCTTATCCTTTACAGGATGTGGCAATCAACCCCAGCTTTTATTGGCTGTTTTGATTTTTCTAGGCAATTTTTTTCATTCAGTAGTTTGCCATTGCTTTCTGAACTGTACGGCGCTTATACCATTGTTAAAAATCCACACAAAGCGATCTGCTACCAAACCGCCTGCAGCAGGTTTCGAACCTGGTAAATCTGGATTATGAAACTGCGTTCATATCCATTAGGCCACAGACGGATACTCACGTAAAATCAATCTCAGGTTAGACATACGAACCGGAGATTTTGCCTCGAGTAATAGCGGGCGTACAATAAAAAAAAAGGTGTTAAAGGTTTGTTTTATTAGCTGATTTAGTTGCCTTCTGATTTGTTCACACCATTTTATTTTGTCTCCTTTAGCAGGTACAAGGTTTTATCTTCACTTTCTAATTGTTATTTTCATTTTGATCCTATCTTTTGAGCTGTCATGTTTATTTTAAATCTTTATGTCTGACATATGTTTGTTATTTGTGACATTTTCCAGGAGTACTACAGACATTTACAGACTGTCGCCAGCTTAGTGTGAACGTTACCTTGAGTGATACTTCTGTGTTTGAATATATTCCTCAAGGTAAGATGGTAACTGATTTCACAGAGACATTTGAGTTTTATGTGTGATTGAATATATTCCTCAATATAAGATGGTAAATGTTCTCACAGGGGCAAGTGAGTGAAATGTTTGTGTCTGAAAAGTAAGATGGTTTTTCACTCATGTGTTACCAGGGCACAAAACAGGAGCAAAAAATAATGGTAACACTGTTATACTATGCATTGTAGGAGACAACTAAGGAGGGTTGGACACTGGGCCAGATGACCCATCCTGTAGAAACTGAAAGCCACAAAACATTATAACAACATGAACAATGCTATCTGAAGTAAGTAATTCAACTTGGCCATCCAAGTTGAAGATAATGGTTTGGTAAAGAGAAGGCCAAAAGGAGTCAGGAAAGGATATTCCTTTCACCTTGAAAAATCTCCAGATTCGGCGCATGGAATGTTTGAATGCTAAGCAAAAACTGCACAGGGGGGAACAGAAATGACTAAAATTGTCATGATGGAAATGTGCAAAACAAGACTGAAGAGAGCAGAAAAGAAGAAATTGAACACAGGAGAAATGATGCTGTTCTCAGGACATGAAGACAGACGTGCACCTCACACTGAAGGTGTAGCTCAAGTGCTATGAAAGGAATCATAAAAGGTACTTGCAGAAAGAGAAGCCACACAACTTATACTAACAACGGCAAGATTCAAAGCTGCTGAAAGGAGAATATAGGTGAATGTCACCCTGCATTATGGGCCAACTAACAACAAAGAATTGTCTGTGTAAGGAGATTGTTACTCCAGTCTATAAAATATTTCTTAATCGTAATGGGTGATCTAAGTTTGAAGATGGATACAGACAAAAGGGGCTTCAAAAAGTTAATCGAATTATGTGTCTGTGAATAGAAATAGTCATAAACTTCTGTACTTGAGATCAACTTGTTACAAGATGAAACATGTTTCCACTTTAAAAAATAAATAAATAAAAGTGACCACAGGACAGAAAGTCATCAGACCACAGGTCAGAAAATCAGATTGACCTGTATGTATAACCAAGAAGTTGAGATCATCACCATGTAAGTATAAACAAGAAGTTGAGATCGTCACCATGTATGTATAACCAAGAAGTTGAGATCATCACCATGTAAGTATAAACAAGAAGTTGAGATCGTCACCATGTATGTATAATCAAGAAGTTGGGATCATCATTACGTGATGTAAAAGTGTGTACAGGAGCAGATATGGCATCTGATCATTATTGTTTATTAGCCAAAATAAAGTTGTACTCAAAAGATGTATAGCAACACAACTTCAGACAGCAGTTTAATGTGGGATATCTCGGAAATCAAGAAACAAGAGAAAAAGTTACTGTCACTATATCCACTATGTACAAAACACTTCAGCGACTAGAGGATGAAGCAAATACAGAAGACCACTAGCAACAGATCAGAAATATATGGGGCATATGAACAAGTTCTTGGAAAAATGGAACACCTGCACAAAGCATGGATACAGACAGATATGTTCAGCAAGATAACAGAAGGAAAAATAATAAGACTAAAGCAGAGTCAAAAGTTCAGAGCTGTGAGTCATGAAGTCAAAAGTTCAGAGCCGTGAGTCATAATGTGTATAAAGAATCACTCGAGAAAGTAAGAAATCTCAGAAGTGGCAAACAAGAGATAACATTGACAAGTCAAACTGTCAAGAGAGGTAGCACTAGCTGCAGTCAAAGGAAATATCAAGGACCTGTACAACAGTGCAAAGAAAATAACTGGGACATACAGGCAACCAAACGACCATATCAATGACAAGAATGGAAAATTGCTTAGCATTCCAGCAGAGGACATCAAAGCAGACATTATCACGTCTACGGGGATATATAGATTGCATGGTAAAGACTGAGAGACAAGAAATGTTTGCAGAGTGGAATGAAGGATATCTTACCAAAGATTTACAGAAGTGCACATACAGGGGGGATTCAGCAAGAATTAAACGTTTTCAAAAATTACTCAGTAATTATGTTTCATATGAACATATTGTCTACACCAGTTTGTAAAGGAACTATCACAGATTATTTCTATAATTTTACAAATGCTCAATTTGTGCCCCTCGTGTCCATATCACCCATCAATCCTGTAGTCTAATTCATCCCAGACCATTTGTAGCATATTGTGTAACACTATACTTCTTGCATTCTGTTATAGAAGTAACACTATACTTTTTTTGCATTTCTTTTATAGAAGTAATTATATACCTCTTGCTATCATAAGTGCAGTTGTGCATTTCTGTTATAGAAGTAATTATATACTTCTTGCTGTCATAAGTGCATTTCTGTTATACATGTCACACATCTGCTTCTTGCTTTTTTTTGTCATAAATGTCACCAACATATTTCTTGCTTTATTATTTTTTTCTTTTCATAAATGTCACCAACATATATTCTTGCTTTATTGTGTTGTCATAAATGTCACCAACATTTTTTTGCTTTATTTTTTGTCATAAATGTCACCAACATATTTATTTTTATTTATTGTCATTGACACTGCTTACGTTTGCTTTACTGTAGGTTACAGAAGTCAAGAGTTGTACTTCTTGCTTATGTTGTAGATGCTGCTTACATGCTTTCTCTTTTATTCATATGCTACAGGTCAAAATGTTCCCACCGATATACCAGAAAATGGTTGCACGTCTCTGACCTTCTTAGCCAATCGTCAGGGTCATACTGAGGTCACAGCAACTTACAGAATCAAGAACATTATCCTGCGAGCAACAGTGACCATCGCAGCATTTAATCCATTGAAAGTAAGCTGGGTTTGATCCTCAATCACATAACCCTTGAACTTTGTTCAGAGCAAAGTTAGTAGTTTAAAATTGTCTAGCGTTGCCTATATGACCCAGTGTGGTTCCTGGAGATCTCTGAGAAGACAAAGGAATAGCTACTACTATGGTGGCCCCATGCTCCTAAAGGAACTTAAGGAGAATGATATGGGTATATCTGTCAGTGTCTGGATGGTTCTAGTGTATTTTCCAGTCTGTGGACATTGATATGTCTTTATCTGTCTAAATCAGTGTTTCTCAACCCTGATAGTAGCAACTAATATTTTAAAAAGCTCCCCCGCACCCTTTTAAAACCCCCTTGCCTACACACACACACACACATATACTGCCCAGAACGTCCCTGTTGCGAGAAGGTATTTACGGTGCACTCGCATCAAAGAGAGTTGAACACAAAGGTCACACACAGTTCTGTGTATTGCTGTGACTGTATTGTCAACTTCGCTAAACAAAGAGGGGTTTTTTGGCAGGCACACGTGGGACATGTGATTGTGCAGGGAATGTTTTGGGAGGAAGTCGTGCTGTGGAAGTGGACAGAGTAGGGAAGGGGCTGTGATGTGTTCACAGGCTAATCAATGTTTGACGGGAATGTGTGTCGAGAGCGGAGAGAAGGTTAGCTTGAGTGTGTCGAGAGGCTAACAAATGTTTCGAGTGTTGAAGGGACATAAATCTCTGCCTACTGTCTCCTGATAATGGTAACATCCCAGGTACTAAAATTTTGTGTTTGGAATTTTTGAAACACTCCATGGGACGCAGGGCAAATAAAAACTATCGTGTTACAACCTATGCGAAGGGGAATATCTTTTGTAATTGTTTCATATTGATTCTTGTAAAAATGTACACAACAAGACCCCCTGAATGGAAGTAGCGACAACCCAATCGTTGCGACCCATCAGAACGCTCCCAGACATCTTGAAAATGCCCCCCAGGGAGCGGTACCACCCCCGTTGAGAAACACTGGTCTATATGATCCTAGTAACTAGTCTAGCCTGAAGATAAGGGTGTGTCTATATAATCCTGGTATCTAGTCCAACCTGAAGATAAGGGTAAGTCTGTCTATATGATCCTAGTATCTAGTCCAGCCTGAAGATAAGGGTGTGTCAAAATGATTCTAGTATCTTATCCAGCCTGAAGATGTGGGTATGTCTGTCTATATGATCCTAGTATCTAGTCCAGATTGAAGATGTGGGTATGTCTGTCTATATGATCCTAGTATCTAGTCCAGCCTGAAGATAAGGGGATGTCTGTCTATATGATCCTAGTATCTAGTCTAGCCTGAAGATGAGGGGATGTCTGTCTATATGATCCTAGTATCTAGTCCACTTTGAAGATAAGGGTATGTCTGTCTATATGATCCTAGTATCTAGTCCACTTTGAAGATAAGGGTATGTCTGTCTATATGATCCTAGTATATCCTTTAGCATGCGGTGGTCGCAATTTTGCGCCTGCGGTACTCTATGTTCTGCAGGCACAATTCTGCTACTTTCGGATACAGTTGGTTTCCTGCTATATAAGATGTGTACACGTCATATTACCCCCGGATGTTTAGATTTAAACTTTTTTGCGAAAGAGTTCACTTCCGATTCCGATCTATATTTAGTGACGGGTGTATTCGCATTTGTTTTCTGTGAATTTTTTAAATCGAAATCAATCGGCATGGGACAAGCTGCCATTTTCGCTGAAATTTTCATGGATTCTGACTCTGATGACGAGGAGTTTGTTGGTTTTACTAGCGCTGAGATCGGTTCTCAGAATATGGGTGATATCGGAGATGGGGGATGACAGTAGAATGTCTAGCGCTGTTGACGATGATTTTTATGAAGTTGATATTCCCAGGGCCCCTTCAATACAACTGCAGCACCACGAGGGCACCCTAACCCTTTCAAAATCAAATAGTTTGTCGACACTCTTCTCCCTCTATGGCAGAGCCATTACATACCCTCTAAAGACCTTAGTGTTGATGAGAATATGATATCTTTCAAAGGTAGGACCAGCCTTATGCAGTACAGTGTCTTCGTTTTTGTTTCATCTTTCCATTCCTCTCTTCCTATCACATCTAAAATTTACACCAACAAAACTTATATCATCAGATTCGTCATTCATTTATTTATATACAATCCAAAAATTACAGCAATTGACCAAGAAACAAAGAAACTATAGACGTAACAAGTCACCCACTATAAAAAAGGGGGCATTGTGAAAAAGAATGCAGATGCAGGGCAAATTTCCATCATTTTAATGCAGCGTGCTAAAGGATATAGTCCAGCCTGAAGATGTGGGTATATCAGTCTCTGTCTAGGTGTTCCTAGTTTTATGGCAGCGTGACTCTGCCATCCACATACGTTAGGCGTTCCGTATGACATCATTATAAATATTGTATAGTAGCCTCAAAGCCAGATCACTGGAAGGGAGTTAGTTTACCTAATGGCAGCCGCTGTTGCTTATAGATGAAGCATGTAGAATAGGAATACGTAATCTTGACGCGTTTTTGTTACTATACTACAGTGTATAACCAAGTTGAGCTGTCTCACTCCTGCAGCGAGAAAAGAAGCATTGACCCAGCTGACATAGACATGCATATATACATTTTAATGCCCATCAAGTCTTGTTTAAAACAATAACATGATTCACAAAGAAGATGAATGGCAACTGCTTTAGTGACTTTTTGCCACTGTCTGGCTTCAGCCAAAAAGGATTATTCTCCTACGTTGTAAGTAGAGAGACTAGCTCTCAGGTCTGCAACAGCAGCCATCGCTGGCAGTAGAGTATAAAAATTGTATTTATACTTCAGTAATTCATAGTTGAGAGAATAAGGACAAGTTGTAGGAGAATTGTGCAGATAACAATTACAAGAACTGGCATCATATTGATTGGAACTGATGAACAATACAAGTATACTAATATCTACAAATGCAAAGTTATAAGACTCAACTCATTTTGTAATGACATGAGATACTGGTCAAGATGGAAAACATTAATTCTGGCCACAATTCGTTATGCAAAATTCAGGTAAGCTGCTTTACTGACTTCATGTTGTCATTTTGGAGATTCAGCATGGAAATATAAAGATAAAAAAAGAAAGAAAAAATAAATCTTATTTTTACACTAAACAAACAAAACAAACCTCTTTTTGTGGATGTCTTTGGCTTTACAAACTGGTGTCTTCAGCATGACATTTTCATGGTCCTTGCCCAGATGTTTTGAACCTATGCACAGTTGAAAAACACCGTCGTTTTGTCTACACGTTCAAGTTTGTGTTGGGTGCATTATTCATTCAAGTATATTGAAGGTTAAGAATTCATGCCATGACAGCTCTTCTATAAAATCAATAGATTGCATAAGATGACTCCACTTGAGGTCTTGATGGTACGAAACACTCAGATTTGTATTGAAAGTCCCCTCTCTATTCACAAACTCTGGCCCTAGGTATCACCGACTAACATGCCTGGTAATAAGAGCTGATCAGCCTTGGTGTCCCATTGAATAGATGGAGACTGAAACAGTTTGCTGTCCATTCTGAGGATATGGGTACGTCTGTCACTGTCTGGATTGTCTCAGTCTAGATAATCCTAGTTTGTTGTCCAATACGTAGATGTGGGTATATCTGTCTCTTATTTCTAGATATTTATAGTTTCTTGTCCAGTCTGAAGATATGGGTACGTCTGTCTCTATTTCTAGATAATTATAGTTTCTTTTCCAGTCTGGAGACATGGGTATGTCTGTCGATGTGATCCTAGTTTCTTGACTAACCTGTAAACATGGATATGTCAGTCTCTCTCTAGATGATTCTAGACGTCTTTAAAATGTTAAAATAATGCAAAACATGAAGACAACCACTTTCTAGTCTTCTCGAGGTTTTGAACTGTATACCATGTATAGCTATTTCTGCATTGTGCTGTGAGGCCTGTAATTTAAATAAAGCTACTGGAGAACATTGATCAGGCTTGTACAGATTTAGGTTCAGATGAAGGAGAAATGAACTCAAGAAAAAAAAATGACATTTATATTTACAAAAGCGCCCAAGCTTGTATACTGGGATATTAGCAGAGCAGACGAAGAGTGAACACTTTTTCCCTGCAGTTACTGACAGTTTGAGACCCACAACAGACTGTTTGTTATGATTCTTTTATTCTCAGGTCATTGACCCAGAGGCTGAAACAGTTGTTGCCATTGGATCTTCAAGAGAGCTCATGTTTCTAGGAGGTCCTCAACCCTGGGTATTGGACTCATCAAAGTTCTTCCATGACTGTTAGTAAAATGGCTTCATTACTTTTTTATGTTTTGTTAAGTAAGCTTCATAATGGAACATTATTTTCTCACACCACCATGTGTATTTCTATGATAAGAAATTATATCTTGCCTGTTCTGCTTTGTATTCTTCCTCAACTGACTAGAAGGGATGTACGAGTTGTGTCTTCTTGCAGTATAGTAGGTACTCCAAACTGAATTTTTATATTACATATTTATGTTAATAAAATATGTAGATGGGTAGGTCTTGTTATTCTAAGCATTTTGGTACCAAATTTAGTTACCTAGGTAAATTTGTTCAAAGGTTATGCAATTTGGAATATTTGAAAAATTGTGCCTGTTGCGTAACTTGTCAAAATGCCAAATATGAGTGGTCATAAATTTAAAATTTACAAACCCACACTGACCAAACTTTGTAAGCACACTCTCATGTAAACAGACAACAAACTCAATTTTTTTCATGAATGTCAAATAATAATAAGTTCATATTTTATTAGTTTAACTCTTTCAGTCCCAAGCAATAAGGTGGGTTTGGCCCAAACAAAAATGGCCATACCAGTATGTTTTTATTGTTTTTGTTTGGAAATAATTTTTTTTAAATGTTCATATTCATAAATAACAAAAGTCCATAATGGATGGCTATACTTTAAGAAGATAGCGTTTTTGAGTTGTCAAAATTAGAAAACAGCCCTAGAAAGAATCAAGAGATACGAAAGCCAGTATACTGGCTCTTGGGCCAAATGGGTCTAGCGGGAAGTACAGTATACTGGCTCTTGGGGCTTAAAGAGTTAAAAATGGCTTGAGGCCCAATTTTGCAAAAATGACCAAGAGAGTTAAAAACTAACAAAAATTGTCAATTTTAAAAAATCATAAAAAAATCAACAATTGCATCAATGGTGATAGAAATTACACCAAGTTATCAAGAAATTAAAGCTCTTTAAAAACAATCATCAATATTCTAATAACACAAAATAGCACTCAACATAATGATTGCTAAACAGAGCGATCTGCAGCGAAAAATGAAATTTCATTGAATTTTTTAAATTCATCAAAAATGTAACAACAAGTGTACAAAGATGAAAATTATATACATTTTTCAGGATTTGTATGCTCGAACATGGAAAATATACTTTAAATGTTCAGCCCTGCCATAATAATAAGTATAATGATTATAGCAAACAGTCCATTTCATACATAAAAAATACAATCTTTTCTAGCCTTCTTAAAGGTCCTCAGGATGATTTGTCACAAACGATCTTTGTCCATGAGTTGCCCTGGATATAAATTATGGAACGATTCCATAGCCTGAAAAAGAAAAGAATATAACACTATCTTTGATTACCGGTATTTTCATTTTTCAAGATATGTGTACAATTCTACATCTTGTATTGTTGCTTCTTCAAGTTCAACCCTGTTATCATTACCTGCATTTATTCTCATTATCTTTGACTAAACAGTTGGATGATCTGGATTTTGCTGATGTACATTCTTTATCCTGCTTATATCTGTCTCTGGTTGGCTGTGCCTATGTTTTTGGGTCTTTTACCTTGGGTGTTCCAGACCAAGGACTGCCGTGTGAAGCTGATAGATTACGTGTGTCATAACCACCTCCAGTATCATGTCTTGTACTGTCATGTTGTTACCTGCCTTTATTTATACTAATCTTGCCCGCATGTCTCCAATAAGTTTTTACTATGAGTGTGTGTATTTGCCATTCTCAATAATTTATGTTCTTGGGTAAGTAAAGCCAGTGCACTCCACTCTTATTTACCTTGATTTTTATTTTGGGAAGATGCTAATCTTACTTACTTACTTAGTCGTTCCCCTTCTACCGTGAGGTGTAATGCTAATCACGCATATTAATATTTCAGTGAATATCTTGAGGAGTCCGAAAATTAAAGTGGAACGGCAGTCCCCAGTCTCAGTCATTCGTAAGTTTTAACAACATTCACAGCTTCCACGTTTGTGTACGTATATGTGTGTGTGTGGGCATGTATGATACCACATTAAGTGGTGTATTTCCTTAGTGTTTGTACAAGTGTCACACAGTTGTATGAAGAAAAAAAAAAAACTTTGTGACCATATATGCACAAGTATGATATTCTGTGGCAGTTGTTTTCTTCTGCTGGTGCTGGTGGTAGTCAGTGGAGAGTCTTCTTGTTGCTAGTCAGTGGAGAGTTGTGGTTGTTTATGAAAATACTTTAGTCATTGTACTTTTACTGTCTTTTTACATAAGATTTTTAAACATGTTTTCAAAATGCTATTGTAAAACAACTCGAGGTAACCTGTTTTTAAAGTTTAGTCCAGGCAGTCAGAAGAAGGGCAGACAAAAATACTCTTTCTTCCATGTGTCTGAGTTATCATGTTGAATCAGTCATACAATGCTGTAGTATTGTATATTGTGGATGTGTGTGAATGTAAAACGTTCACGATTATCATGTTGAATCAGAGTCATACAGTGCTGTAGTATTGTATATTGTGGATGTGTGTGAATGTCTAACGTTTACGATTATCATGTTGAATCAGAGTCATACAGTGCTGTAGTATTGTGGATGTGTGCGAATGTCAAACATTTACGATTATCATGTTGAATCAGAGTCTTACAGTGCTGTAGTATTGTATATTGTGGATGTGTGTGAATGTCAAACGTTTACGATTATCATGTTGAATCAGAGTCATACAGTGCTGTAGTATTGTGGATGGGTGTGAATGTAAAACGTTTACGATTATCATGTTCGAATGCTTGTTTCCACACCCTTGTGCTGACTGCCACCAAATTTGGCATGGTCTTACAAATTTATTACTTCCAGTTTGAGGACAGAAATTATATCTTTAATTTATTGATGTATTGATAAGCAGTGAGAATACTGATATTATGTAATTGCTAATGGCATTTTCCAAGATAATAGCAGATATAGAATATTCTAAAAAAAATATTTGATGATGTAGTGCGCATATTCATATGCTGTGATTTGTTGGTTTTGATTAATTTGTCAATTAGGATTATTAAAATTCTAATTACTAATGGTTTCAAAACATGATTGTGACAGAATCTGCCCACATTTGCCATCAGTTTGCATGACTGGTTTATTACGTTAATTGACATTTTAATACAAGTACGATGACATAAGGAGCATGTATTTCAAATTATTTTATGTTTCATATTCAATAATAATAATAAAGAGGGACTGCTTCATAGTCCATATATTGTTACAGTTGAAGGAATAAGTTAGATCCAGTCACATAGATGCCACCATCAGTGTGGAATATTTTATCATGAAAATGAAACCATTTTGTTGGGATGCCAAGGTTAGTCGTGTTGCTGTTGTGTTGGGATGCCAGGGTTAGTCATGTTACTGTTGTGTGAATTCCAGGGTTAATCATCTAACCAGGATCCTGAAGCACCTCCACGTGATGCATCCTGGAAACAGGCAACCTAGTTGCCAGGCCAGTGCTTCAGGGATCGACTAGCCACACCAGAGTGGCACAGCATTATGATTCCCCCTGTGATGAAAAACCTATTGAGAACCCAGCATTGCACATTAAGCTTGCAGGAGTCACTTGAGCCTCAGACAACTCTGGCTGTCACCCTGCTTGATGTGGACAGGAGGATCTCACAGTGAATAGATTGCAGGCAAGGGGAGCTGGGAAGTCACTCTGTGCAGCAAATGAGAATTCCTTAGGAAAGCCCAGAGCTAGAGCACAGAATTTTAGCCCTGTATTTTTTATTTGAAGAAAAACCCCCCCCCCCCCCCCCCCCCCCCCCCCAATGGGTGGTGGGGAACGTGCAGTATGCCACAACCCTACCCCCTACTAGCTTGAAGCCGGATGTGGGGATTATTTAATTGCAAGCCAACATACATGGGAAAGAAACTGGAGCTCACGACTCCATGTCAACAAGTTTTGGAATGGATTAAAAACCTATATCTACGATGTAGACAATGTCAAGGATTCTTCAACTTGGCATTGGCTGCGACAGAGCAACAAGCTCAGTAGCTCTAGTTAAACAACAACAACAACAATCCCATTTTATTTTATTTAGTAACTCAAGCACATGATTCATGGTCCTTGTGAAAATATGAATGAGGGTAGATGGATATAAAAAAAAAAATCAAAAATAGGTAGTTCGTCTTACTGGGACAAAAGATAAGGAAAATAGCCAATGTTGCGGCCACAAGGCCTTCATCAGGGAAAGGAAAGGAAAGTGAGAGCTAAGAAGGACACATGAGAAAATAAATCAAAATGAGTACTACCTGTAAAATGGACTGTGACCTAGTGTGTCCAACGATAAGAAAGTGCGCCACAAGAACATAAACAAAAAATCCGTTTGGCAAGTATTCCACGTCTTACAGCGGTCCATCTCATCTTCCTCTGAAAATATTAACCAAATGTCTTTAGGCATCACGGAGGGGAAGTGAACTAAATGGATCTGACGTAATTTTACTGATGAAGCCCAGAATGTAAATGGCTAATGTCCCCTGCATAAAAAAGAAGACCAGCGGATGTGTCGTAAAGAACACAACAATTAAAATATACAACACATTCTGCTTTATTGTTAGTGTTACATATTGGTCATTGAGCTACTCTTGGCCTACACTATCAAGTTTCTGGTCTCATTTACTTCATGGATGACATCTTTGGAAACAGCCTCAGTTCAATTTTAATCAGAATTTTTATTTTGTTTAAAAGTCTCTCTATCATGTCTGTTTTTTTGTATTATTTTCTTTCTTCCAGTTAATTTCTTTACTATTTAAATACCTGAGCCATGACTGCTGTTGGCGGAGGACTGTGGAGGCTGAGATGCAAAGAATGAACCAGAGTTGGGGCACTATACGAAGGATGGCCACCGACCGAGCAAAGTGGAATCAATTTGTTGTTGCCCTACAAGACGCCACTAGGCGTGATGGCCACTGACTGCTTTGACGGTTGGCGGCTAAGGATCAAAGAAGAAGAAGATGACTGCTGAACATCTACTTCAAAGATGCCCAACATACAAGGAACAGAGAAAACACAAATGGCTGTCACCTGAGCCATGACTGCTGAACATCTACTTCAAAGATGCCCAACATACAAGGAACAGAGAAAACACAAATGGCTGTCACCTGAGCCATGACTGCTGAACATCTACTTCAAAGATGCCCAACATACAAGGAACAGAGAAAACACATATGGCTGTCACCAGAGCCATGACTGCTGAACATCTACTTCAAAGATGACCAACATACGAGGAACAGAGAAAACACAAATGGCTGTCACCTGAGCCATGGCTGCTGAACATCTACTTCAAAGATGCCCAACATATGAGGAACAGAGAAAACACATATGGCTGTCACCGGAGCCATGGCTGATGAACATCTACTTCAAAGATGCCCAACATACGAGGAACAGAAAACCCAAATGGCTGTCACCGGAGCCATGGCTGATGAACATCTACTTCAAAGATGCCCAACATATGAGGAACAGAGAAAACACATATGGCTGTCACCAGAGCCATGGCTGATGAACATCTACTTCAAAGATGCCCAACATATGAGGAACAGAGAAAACACATATGGCTGTCACCAGAGCCATGGCTGATGAACATCTACTTCAAAGATGCGCAACATACAAGGAACAGAGAAAACACATATAGCTGTCACCGGAGCCATGGCTGATGAACATCTACTTCAAAGATGCCCAACATACGAGGAAAAGAGAAAGCACATGGCTGTCACCCAAGCCATGGCTACTGAACATCTACTTCAAAGATGCCCAACATACGAGGAACAGAGAAAACACAAATGGCTGTCACCGGAGCCATGGCTGATGAACATCTACTTCAAAGATGCCCAACATACAAGGAACAGAGAAAACACATATAGCTGTCACCGGAGCCATGGCTGATGAACATCTACTTCAAAGATGCCCAACATACGAGGAAAAGAGAAAACACATGGCTGTCACCCAAGCCATGGCTACTGAACATCTACTTCAAAGATGCCCAACATACGAGGAACAGAGAAAACACAAATGGCTGTCACCGGAGCCATAGCTGATGAACATCTACTTCAAAGATGCCCAACATACGTGGAACAGAGAAAACACATATGACTGTCACCGGAGCCATGGCTGAACATCTACTTCAAAGATGCCCAACATATGAGGAACAGAGAAAACACAAATGGCTGTCACCGGAGCCATGGCTGATGAACATCTACTTCAAAGATGCCCAACATACAAGGAACAGAGAAAACACATATGGCTGTCACCGGAGCCATGACTGCTGAACATCTACTTCAGAGATGACCAACATACGAGGAACAGAGAAAACATATATGGCTGTCACCAGAGCCATGACTACTGAACATCTACTTCAAAGATGACCAACATACAAGGAACAGAGAAAACATATCGCTGTCACCAGTACCAGTCCTGGGAAAAAAACAATGGGGATACACATAGCTTGAAGCTGACCACTGCTGTATTTGAATGTATTCAAGCAGACGTCTGAGAGTGTACGAAGAAAAAAGAGGAAGAAGAAAAAAAAAAAAATACCTGAGCAAAGCTGGATACAAATATCTTGTGTGCATGCGTGTGCCCCTTGCCCATCTGTCCCTTTTTGTCCTGTATTTTATGTGAAAAGTGATTTAAGCATTTAAGACTTAAATGTCGCTTTCGGAGTGTTTGACTCGTCTTTGAGATATTTGTCTTGTTTTCTTTTTTTCTATTTCAGGTGGTGCACATGTTTATATGATCACCTGCCATGAGGTGTTTAATGAGGTACATTTATTTGTTTGTATGACTGAGCAGTTTATGAGGTATATAATGAGGGAGATTGTGTGACAGAGTCAGTTGTTTAATGCAGTGCTTCTTAAACTAGTTCAGTGTCATTCACCCTTGAATCTTTATTACAAAGTTTCATTCACCCGCGACAAAATTTCCTTGTTTTTGGTAATTTTCGTCTTGCTCTCCCTTGTGTATAATTTTATATATAATTCATTTTGTCACACGCACACACAAAAAAACATAAATTAACTAATTTCTTAAGTGTTTATTTTATTCACGTTTTTGAACATCCTAAAAATATGTAAAGAAAACTTGGGGTGGCCAACAAAAAAAAAAAAAAAAAATTACACAGAAAAATTGCAGAATATTACAACAAGAAAATGACACAATCTAACTTTAGATTGCCTAAAAACGGGGCTTAAATCTCCATAATGTAGCTAAAATTCATGTTGCTTGATGTCAATAAGTGCTGGTAGATTGAAGTACAGTTTATATATATTCAAGGTCTGTCCGGAAAGTAATGAGACTGATTTTCTTGGGCCAATCAGAAGGGCCGGGTGGCAGAGTCTCCAGGCGTGACGGTTGGTGGGGGATGTTAGGTAAACGATAGATTTCTCGTCAGTTGGCTCTGAGCTTTTACAGAGTGCGGATCGCTTGCGAAGTGGACAGCTGTTTGAGCGTCGCGTAACGGTCAAAATGCAGAGGAATGTCGAGCAGCGATATGCGATAAAGTTTTGTGTAAAACTTGAAAAATCCGCGACTGAGACGCTTGCTATGATACAGAAAGCCTACGGGAAGGATGCTTTATCGAAAGCACAAGTGTTTCGGTGGCACAAAACGTTCAAAAAAGGAAGAAGGTTCGAATGAGCAAATCGAAGATGAAATCGATGCTCATTGTCTTTTTTGACTCTAAAGGTGTTGTCCATAAGGAGTTTGTACCACCTGGACAAACGGTCAACGCTGCATTTTACGTGGAAGTGCTTAAATGGCTGAAGAACAGAGTCGTGCGCGTCCACCCGGAGATGGCCAACACCTGGGTTATTCACCACGACAATGCGCCGGCTCATGCGTCCCTGTTAGTGAGAGAGTTTCTGGCGAAACAAACCATGGCAACGCTGCCTCAACCTCCCTACAGCCTAGACTTGGCCCCGGCTGACTTCTTTTTGTTTCCCCGGCTCAAATCCAGCTTGAAAGGACACCATTTTGGGACTGTTAAAAACGTGCAAGCTGCAGTGACGAGTGCTTTGAAAGAGATCCCCGTTCAAGACTTCCAGGCGAGCTACGACGCATGGCAGAACCGCTGGCAACGGTTTATTGATGCTCAAGGATGTTATTTTGAAGAATTTTAAGTGTATGTAAGCATGTCTTGAAATAAACCAATTTTATGGAATCAATCTCATTACTTTCTGGACAGACCTTGTATGTATGTATGTATGTATGTATCTATATATATATATATATATATATATATATATATATATATATATATATATATATATATATATATATATATATATATATATATATATATAAAACGAAGTGGATTTAAGTATAGAGTGTTGTCTGAGTGTGTAGACAAGACCCTATTTGGAGAAAGACTGAGAAGATAGATTTTGATGAAAATGACAGTGAATGTGGACAGATGAGACTTGGCTTCGAGGGTGAGAACCTAGATTGACTCTCCCTCGCCACTCCTGACGTCTTTGATAGCTATAGACTCACCACCTCTTACTACCCTTAAAGGATATAAGGTTTAACGACCACAGACACACTATACAGACAAATATATAGACATACAGTATAGTTAAAGAAAGTGACTGATCCAGACTACAGTTTATAGTTTATTTACACCATAAAATAAAGTACATATCAACCATAAGTAACGTGCGTGGTCGCACACCTGAAAGAACAAAACCCAGTTAAACAAAAATGACAATTAATAAAATCCAACCCTTTCACCCAAAACATTCAACCTGCATGGGAAAAAGAAAGAATCAAGGATTATACTCAATGAAATTGGTGGGGTCTCAAATCACGAGCCACCACTCCTATTTATTTTATTCTACATTTATTAAATTTGACCACCACTGTCCAGCTGTAGACCTAACTACTGTCTACACAACCTCTGCATGAATTTTCTAAAGTCCTACACTGCAGCTCACAAACACTGCTCCACAAACTGACTTCTTCAATAAAACCTCAGAAGCTGTCTTCTGCTCTGATTTTATAACTCTTTATCACTTCTGTCTCTCCACTCTAAGCATTCAGAAGGAATTTTAATCCTATCTCCCTCCACGAATTTTCTCTGTTGATGACTTGGGCTTTAGACTCAGTGACTTTCTGACGCGGCTGTCACCTTCTGAGGATCTGATGAGTGGCTGGTTGGGAAAAGTATGATTTCCCTATCTCTTTTCCGTTGTACTGATAACGGGTCTGGTTCACTACCACGACATGTGATAGCCGAAGGCGGTAATTAGATTCAAGGCTTTATTATGGCCTTCTGATGAGCACTAGGCAACGCGTCTATCTGATGTGCTTTAGCGAGCTTAGAGCTCCTGATTTCTAGAACCAGTTCCCGCTGAAGATTTTTCTCTTCACTGCAAGGGAACTTCTCGGTTCTTTCACCTCTGGCGATATCTCGAGCACTCGGCTCCTGAGATGACAAATCTGCTGTTGGTAACTTGTAAGGGCCGGTTTCAACCCCCTCTTTTGTGCCGTGAAACTGCTGAAAACAAAACAAATAACAACTAATGTACAACAACTTCCAATAAATCTCAACCCTAGCATATAACCACCTAAATAAAGACCGCTCTACTCAATCCCTACTCAACTATGCCCAGCAATAATTAAATATTTATGCCCCAAAGTCAGCCTCCCATACAATTCCCTCTTTGATCTCTCTACCCCGTTTCAAAGTAAACATCGGTCTGGTAATAAAACTCCCAGACACGGCTGACCTAAATCTTTTGTTATGCCCGTCTAGCCACGGAGTCACAACAATTCAAACTGAGGGAAACTCCTGTACTAAATTCCTAGCTCTACTTTATTTTTACAGGCTGACTTTTGATGCTCATCACCTTACACAATATAAACTAGGAAGGATGAACTTCCGTCTCAGTAATATTAATTACATCTCTTGTCTTCTGACTACACAACAATAAAATGCACAATAAAATAACGTACGCAAATTACGCTAGCATATTTATACTGCAAAATTTATAAACAAATCGAGGTTACCTATATATATCTGACCCTCGCAATTACTGTATTGATAAAGCTTAAGGACTTAACCTTCTACAATTAATTTTGCAAGCGTATTTACACTGCAAATATTATAGATCAAAAGATAAGGAATTATTAAGTACGCCCCTGTCTTCTGACTATATAACAAAGTAATAGCCCCAATTAATTAAAATACACAATTACGCCAGTGTATCTACTCTGCCCCTATCATAATCGCATTGCAATTTTCCCAGTCTACCAATTACCTATGACAGAGCGCCCGCGTATCTAAACGCTATACTCACACAGATAATATCACAAAGCTACCCCAACAACCAAAGATCGAACTAGCGTAACCTAGAAAAACCATTATATGCACACTTACATTTACATTATTTCTCTAAGATAGTAGTAATTGATGGCGCTTTTGTTTATATAAAAGTTAATTTAACCCCCTGAAGAGAAACTACGTTATCGTGCTAAGGTTCTATTAAGAATCGAATTATAAATACCATGCTAAATTAAAATATGAACATACCCAATTCGAATTTCCCAGGGGCAAGTCTTACAGACAGGGGGTATGATGTGTTGGTGTTGTGGGTAGTGGGTTTCCCCCCTTGCTTCACCCTAGGCCTAGTGAATTCATTCATGAAAGGAGCGACCATTGCGGTGTCAGTCTCTTGGCCTAGCAAAACCTCTCATACCCCAAGATCGTTGTGCGTGGTGAAGAGCCACACCCTCCCCGAGGTAGTCCTGGTAACTGAGGGTGCGAATCCTCAGGCAAAACACAACGGATCTAGAGGAGTAAACCTCGATAATAAATCCGGTGCACTACACCGTACACGCCCCCTGTGGGTGGGAAGGAGCCAGATGGATACTGAGCAAGTCTTGGGAGTGGGAACGAGTATGACCTACTTCTTGAAGATCGGAACCCATCGTACAGGCACAGAGACTCAGGACGTGACGATCCTATTGCCTTCAACTCTTGGTCACATGCCTAGAGCCTCGGAGAACTCGGCGTAACCAGCAGGCAATTTGGTGGCGGGGAATGAGCACTGTGAGCCCTACCTTGGCTACGTATCTCAGAGAGAGGCAGAAACACCCCCTTTATCTCCCCCAGAGCTGGCACAGTGCACTTCTGGCTTCTACCCGGGGCGGTAGGAAATCCACAGGCACCCCAGCATCACAATGCCATGAAGATGACTAAGTTGAAATTTATTAACTCAAACTATTATGAAGATAATGCAACCATATTTTCACCATACGAGCTCGGACACCGCCTCGGTAAACAAGGTCCGCGCAGAGCAGCGACACCCCCAGGCTGCTTGCGAATAGTCTACTACTGGGAACATAAACAGATTAGGGATGAGCCCACTCTCCCGTTGAACAGGTGCTAAAGTCGTAGATACTGGGCCAGAAGGCGCACCGGAAACCACAGTATCACGCAACTCGCCTTTTTTTTTTCTATGGAGAGTACACCGTCAAATAAATCTCGTAATGGTGCTCGCCCTGTGGAGCTCCACCAGGCAGGTGCAGTGCCGGGCTCTGAGCCTCGACAGAGCCCACCCTCAGCTACTGGAGGACCCTCTAGACCGTCTTGTGGAGTCAGCAGACGGCGGAGGAGAACTACTGACCAAAACAAAACAGAAAAAGAGAAACCCAGAGTGCCACTTGTCATGATGCACTGGAATGCAGAGGGAGTGAACAGCAAGCAGGCTGGATACAGCAAAAAGACAGAGCTGGAAAACATCTTGTATGAGAAGCAAGTCAGTGTTTGCTGTATCCAAGAGACTCACTTGAAAGCAGATCAAACCTTTAAAATAAGGGGATATCAATGCTTCAGATCCGACAGAAAAGATAGACGAAAAGGAGGAGTACTTACTCTTGTAAGGAATAACATTCCTGCACACGAAAGGAAAACCTTCATGGATGGAGCAGAATATCAGCTGTTGCAGATAAAGGTAGACAAGATGGAAATAGAACTCCTGAACTATTACTGTCCGAACAACAAACCTCTGAGTCTCAGCTCTATACAGGTACCAGCCACCAACTTTATAGCAGTTGGAGACTTTAATAGCCACTCCCAGAGCTGGGGCTATAACCATCTGGATCACAGAGGTGAAGAGGTTGAAACTTGGCAAGATGATCACTCCCTAATCTTAGTCAATAATGCCACAGATACTCCTACCTTCTACTCCAGAGGATGGCACACAACTTCAACACCAGATCTTGCCTTCTCCACACCAGATATAGCTGGATCTATTAGTAGAGAAGTAGGAGACCAACTAGGGGGAAGCGACCATCGCCCAATCTTTCTTACTGTCCAAAGTGCAACTCTCAGTACAGGCCCAGCCATTACAAGATGGAACTACAAAAAAGCCAACTGGGGTTTATTCAGGCATCAGGTGAACACGCTGCTGTCTACCCTCAAGGTACAGAACAGAGACATTAATGAAGTGGTAAAAGACTTCAACAGATGCATACTACAAGCTGCAAAAGAAACCATTCCCAAAGGATGCCGGCGTAACTACATACCATACTGGTCCAGCACTCTCCAAGAACGTCAGGAAGCTATGGACAGGGCTAGAAAGGACGCAGAGTCTCAGCCTTCACTTGAAACTCACAACAAATGGAAAAAGGCTGTAGCAGAGTTTCAGAGAACAAAGCTAGAAGAAAAACGGAAAAGCTGGAGAACTAAAACGGCATCGCTGAACCTTGAGAAAGACGGCAGGAAACTTTGGAGATTAGTCAAGTCTCTAAATGAAGAGCGTTCCTCACCAAGGCAGACTATCACATTGGATGAAGGTGGCAAACTTTTCAGAGGAAAACAAGCTGCAGACTTGTTTGCTAGAAGATACAGTTCAGAAAGCAACTTACCCATTAACATAGACCATCAGAGAGAGATAAGAAAAGAAATACTGGCAACCATGGGACAGACAGATACTCCTGCCCCAATGAGGGAACCCATCACACTAGGAGAACTACAGAAGGCTATTTCCAAGCTTAAGTTTCAAAAGTCACCCGGCCCAGACAAAATCAGCAACGAAATGCTAGTAAATCTGAGCTCAGCAGCAAAGACAAAACTGCTTGAGATATTCAACCACAGCTGGTTGAAAGGAACGGTACCCCAAGTATGGAGAGAAGCCATCACAATACCCATACTAAAGAAAGGGAAATGTAAGACCGAGGCTGCAAGTTACCGGCCAATCAGTCTCACAAGCTGTGTTGGGAAGACTATGGAGCGAATAGTCAACCACAGATTGAAATGGTATTTAGAGTCTGAGCAGATCCTGGTGCCGGAACAAGCTGGATTTAGAGAATGCTACAGTATAGAAGACCAAGTTACTTACTTGTCTCAAGCAATAGAAGATGCCTTCCAGGAGAAGAAAAAGGTCCTAACGATCTGGGTCGACTTCAAGCAGGCCTTTGACAAGGTGTGGAAAGATGGCCTCATCGCAAAACTTAGGAGAAGTGGAATCCAAGGCAACATGATGAAATGGATCCAGTCATACTTGCATAACAGGAGAACTAGAGTCACTCTTGACGGTCTGCAGAGCAGAAAAGTGTTGCTCCATCAGGGGGTACCTCAAGGAGGAGTAATTTCCCCAACACTCTTCCTTGTTTACATCAATGACCTGGTGAAAGATCTCCCTGCAGGAGTGAAAGCTGCCTTATATGCAGATGACCTAGTACTCTGGTGCGCTGATGAAAATGTCACCACAGCAAATTATAGAATGCAGCGGGCAGCAGACATGCTAGTGTCATGGGCAGAGAAATGGCTTATCACAATAAACACAGACAAAACCTCCACAACACTGTTCTCCCTCGCCCCCAAGGACAAATCAGCTAACATACACCTAGGGACAACCGTGATCAAGGAAGAAAGCTACCCCACCTATCTTGGGGTGACATTTGACCAAAGGCTTCCATGGAATAAGCATATTGAAAATGCAGAAGGAAAGGCCCGAAGACGACTAGGCATACTCAGAAAATTAGCAGGTACCAACTGGGGAGCAAATGAACGAAATCTAAAGAAGATTTATAATGGATTAATAAGACCACACTTAGAGTTTAGCTCAGCAGCATGGTCATCAGCTGCTAACTCACATCTGCAGTCTTTGGACAAGGTGCAAAATCAAGCTCTCAGGCTCATTACAGGAGCCATGAAAACTACACCAATAACAGAGATGCAGAAGGTTGCTGGATTACAGACATTGTCCCATAGAAGAGACACAAAAACCATGATCCAGATGGAAAAGTACAACAGTATGCCGATGCACCCAATGAAGGCAAGACTAGATGATCTGGCATTGGGACGTCTAAAGCGTAGCAGCTTTGTGCATCGGGGAAAAAGACTTATAAGACAGCATCAAGAAGACCTATCCATGAAGACAACACCACTGAAGCCCACCCTATACCCTGTACCATGGGAGCAGGCCAGCAGTGCCCTCCAAATTAATACATCAGTCAGTGGTCTCACAAGTGGATGTGAATATAATGATCTGCAAAAACGAACTGCTACATTGAGTATGATCCAAGAAAGCTATCCCGATCAATCATGGATACATGCCTATACAGATGGATCAGCAACTAATGCTGTTAGGAATGGAGGTGCCGGTATCTTTATCTCATATCCTGACAACCACTATGAGACTAGGCACATTCCCACTGGTAAATTCTGTTCCAACTATACAGCTGAGGTTCAAGCTCTAGAGCAAGCTGCAAAATATGATTTATAACACCAACTCTGACTGCCACCAGGTAGTCATCCTCACAGATGCACTGTCTGTCCTGCAAGCTCTCAAGGGTGGTAAACTCCCGCATCTGAGAAATGAACTAAACAAGGTAGCTGCCAAAAAGAGAACCATACTTCAGTGGGTACCATCTCATTGTGGTGTATCCGGAAACGAAAAGGCAGATAAACTTGCAAAAAAGGGAGGAGAATGTGAACAAGAAGATAATGAAGTCACATACTTTGAGAAAAAGAGAGCTATCCAGACTATCAGAAGAGAACAGAACCAACCCAAAGACGACTATCACACTCTCGACCGGCAGGGACAGATAACTATTTTTCGACTCAGGACAGGGCATAACAAACTGAATAAAACACATGCACAAGCTACGACTGTCTGCTTCACCACTGTGCACATGTGGATTAAACGAACAAACTGCTGAGCATGTTCTACAGGACTGTCCTCTGTATGACCAGTTAAGAAAGATATACTGGCCCAATGACTCAACACTAAACTCAAAGCTATATGGAGTTAAAGAGGAACTTCAAACAACTTCCCACTTAAGAGCAGTCGAAAATGACTTTGTTTACACGGCTGAATTTCTGAAGGCAAAATAGACCCGCTAATGATTTACCCTGTTATTTATTCAAGGGATCCCACGCCCTACGTCATCGCTTGGCATCGCTCTTAAACCAATAATATTCCAGCATTTCATAAACTATTGAAATCCCCCAATGATAACGCAAGCTACTCATGACTCATATTATTACAGCTACCGCACATCCAAAAATTGCTTCATGTAAGATAATGTTACATCGACTGCGTGAGCAAAATTAACTTTAATTCGATCCTAGCGCCAGTTTTAAGTACCTGGGTAGTGCTTGTTCACACCCACCCCCAATTTACCTGGGTAGTGTTGCCGTCATTTTGGACGGTGAGAAAAATGCCAACCTAATGTATGTTTGGTTTAATGTGGTCAAAGAGAAATAAATGTTTATTATCTTTCGGTGACAGATTTGACTGGTGATTATCTTCTCCTGTCTTATGTTGTCCTGTCTCAGGCAATGTCTTATAGTTGACATGTCTTAAGTCTATTTATAGGATCATATATGGAGTATCTTTATCTCCCGTTTGGTCGGAAACGCCTGGTCTGAGTTTGCCTCGATCTGGTCCATGCTCTTTGGGCATGCGCGGGTCTTGGCGGCAAAAGCCGGTAGACTGATTCAGAGAGAGGGTACCTATGGCTTAGAACGGATGTACCGATCCGTAGATTTCTCTCTGCCAAGTTTTCGATAGGGATTGGAAATTCTGGGAATGACTGTTTTGGCATTCTTCCGTCCCTGAGTGTTTCTTTATGCCAGTATTGGCTGTGTTGTGTTACCTTAGGGTGTAAGGATTCTTTGAGAAGGTAACTGAAACATTATTCGATCTTTCGTCTCGTTTAGATCTTACAGGTACATTTATCGCTGATGGCGACATAGTGAGCAAAGCTCACAAGGAGTTATTATACTGCACTCCAGTATGGCTTCATATTGAAAAGACTAGGTCTAAGTTGACCTGTTACATACATAAGCCTAAGAATCATCTTTATGGATCCGCAATGCAGGCGGAATATGGTTTGGCAGAATATATATATATTTAATCTCAGAAGATTGTTTAAACTGAGAGTGACCTGATTATCGAGGCCCGCGGCCTGATTTCGTTGTCATCTTATTGGCAATATGCTTCACCAGAATGAAGTATCTGGCATGTGAGGCCAGTCTGAAGTCTTCTGCTAATTGTAGGACAATGGCATTGACTTTGTCTAAATAATTGATATCGCCCCTACTACGCAATATATTTGCTAGGGCTTACCTGACGGGGCTCAGTCAGGGATTAGAGCTATTGCATAAACAGTAAACATTTGGTAAAGACATTGTTACATGTCTGAGATCTGTGATGCCTGAAGCTGACCTTTGTAACTACACACATTATGTACTCGATCTTATACTATTGACTGTTTTCGTCCATCATCATCGTATTATCGTACGTCATGAATAAATATTGTAAACGTCAGCAACATTCCCTACTTCACTGACTTTCTACTTGTGGTTGTGTGAGTTAATGTGAAGATGTCCAAGAGCCTATACGGCCTTCGTGTTATCAGCACTGTTATTTACTCACTTACACAATCAACCACATTGTCATACAAGTACTTCACGTCTGAATCTGCAGGAATACTGACATTATGTATGTGCACAAATAACTACAACGCCTAGTAAATACAATAAAATGACCGCGATTAATTTAACAAAGGAAATACAATTACTTGTACGGAATTACTTTAGAGAAAAGAAAACTGGTGCGAGTATCAACTTAAACCCTACAGTAATCCCTCCTGAAAACGCAATTAATTACCAAGAGAAGAAGACTAAACTCAAATAGTTATAGAACAAAATTACAGGGAGAAGAAGAATGGTCTCATAACAACATAAATAATTATCTAGAGAGGACGAATGGGGCCTATTGAAAAATAAAATCACAGTACCACATCACAATATATATATATATGGCAACACGAAGTAAAGTTTCAGTTCAACAGTTGCCTATGGTGATCCTCCCAGTGTTGCCATTTTAAAATTTATTATCCCACTAGATCGTCTGGTCACCCCTAAAAGATTATATTACGGTAAGTTTGGGCCATATCCTGCTACTTTGAAATTAGAAAACCATAGGTAGAGAGAAAAAAAACGTTACATTTTCAGCACCACTGCCATTTAAAAGCACTAAGAGCTTACTAACCACTTTAATGGCAAAGTTTTTCTGTTTTTAAGTATAGATAAAATAGAAATATCTGAGTAGATTAAATCATTCACCCTTCATGTTTCATTCCCCCCAAAATATTTCATTCACCCTTGGGTGAACCATTCACCAGGTTTAGAAGCACTGGTTTAATGAAGTATAACTACATTTATTTGAATGTATGATAGAGTTGTTTAAGGAGGTATAACTGCATTTATTTGAATGTATGATAGAGTTGTTTAATGAAGTATAGCTACAATTATTTGTTTGTATGATAGAGTTGTTTAATGAAGTATAGCTACAATTATTTGAAAGTATGATAGAGTTGTTTAAGGAGGTATAACTACATTTATTTGAATGTATGATAGAGTTGTTTAAGGTGGTCAAACTACAATTATTTGAATGTATGATAGAGTTGTTTAATTGAAGTATAACTACATTTATTTGTATGTATGATAGAGTTGTTTAATGAAGTATAACTACAGTTATTTGGGTGTAAGATTGTATTTAATGAGGTATAACTACTATCTAATACATTTATTTGTGTGTATGATTGAGTTGTTTAATGAGGTATAATTACATTTATTTGTGTGTATGACTGAGTTTAATGAGGTATAACTACATTTATTTGTGTGTATGATTGAGTTGTTTAATGAGGTATAACTACATTTATTTGTGTGTATGATTGCCTAAATTATAGTCGAGTAATAAACAGTCAAACTAATTTCTTGTTGCAGGAAATGCAACTTACTGTAGGCAATGGGAAAACGGCCAAAAACCTGTTCCCAGTTTCTGAGACTGCATCATTCAGGTATTAACATATAAACATAATGTCCACCATCATCAAATAATAACACATAAACAAAAGGTGGACCATCATGTTTTAATATTCATACAATATGTCCTCCATCATTGGATAATAACTTACTTACTTAGTTGTTCCTCTTCTACCGTGAGGTGTAGAGGTTTGGAATAGAGCGCCATACAATCCTATTGGCTGTCTTCCTCCTGGCCTGGTTCCATATAATACAGCTGAAAACATTGCCTGTCACACATACCATATAATACAATAGGAAACATTGCCTGTCACATACACCACATAATACAACTGGAAACATTGCCTGTCACACACACCACATAATACAGCAGAAAACATTGTCTGTGACACACACCACATAATACAGCTGAAAACATTGTCTGGCACACACACACACCATCTAATACATCAGAAAAATTGTCTGTCTCACACACCACATAATACAGCAGAAAACATTTTCTGTCACACACACACAATCTAATACAGCAGAAACATTTTCTGTCACACCATATGATACAACAGAAAACATTTTCTGTCTCACACACCACATAATACAGCTGAAAACATTGCCTGCCACACACACCACATAATACAGCTGAAAACATTGTCTGTATCACACACCATATAATACAGCAGAAAACATTTTCTGTCACACACACCGTCTAATAAAGCAGAAAACGTTGTCGGGCACACACACCATTTAATACAGCAGAAAACATTGTCTGGCACACACACACCACATAATACAGCTGAAAAGGGGAGCCGCGCTAGCGTAGTGGTTATAACACCGCTCTGGCGACCGGGTGATTCAGGATCAAACCCGGGCGACGGCATTTGAGGATTTTTCGTCGACCGGGATTTGGACTGGATTAACTCGAGACCTGGCGAGGACATTTGAAGGAGTGTCGCCGACCAGGGACTGGCGGCTCCTGAGCCGACCCAGCTCTAATGGGTACCTCCGAAAACGGCGAGTATCTGCCTGAATGGCGAGGGACACTTGTTTCTGTACAAGAAAATAGGATACTCACGTAAAAATCAATGTCAGGTTAGACATTAAAAATAACCTGAGATTTCGCCTCGAGTATTAGCGGGCGTACGAAAAAAAAAAAAAACAGCTGAAAATATTGTCTGTCTCATACACCACATAATACAGCTGAAAACATTGTCTGGCACACACACACCATCTAATACAGCAGAAAACATTTTCTGTCACACACCACATAATACAGCAGAAAAACATTGTCTGTCACACACACTATCTAATACAGCTGAAAACATTATCTGGCACATACACCATATAATACAGCTGAAAACATTGTCTGTCACACACACCATATAATGCAGCTGATAACATTGTCTTTCTCACACACCATCTAACACAGCTGAAAACATTGTCTGTCTTGCACACCACATAATACAGCTGAAAACATTGTCTGTATTACACACCATATAATACAGCTGAAAACATTGTCTGTCTCACACACCACAATACAGCAGAAAGCATTGTCTGTCACACACTATCTAATACAGCTGAAAACATCATCTGGCACATACACCATATAATACACACCATATAATACAGTTGAAAATGTCTGTCACACACTATCTAATACGGCTGAAAACATCATCTGGCACATACACCATATAATACACACCATATAATACAGTTGAAAACGTTGCCTGTCACACACACCAATAATACAGCAGAAAACATTTTCTGTCTTACACACCACATCAATCTATACCCTTTAGCTCCCCAAGAAGCATAGGCCTTCAACAAACACATGCCAAGTCTTCCTGTCCTGTGCCATCTGCTCAAGTTCTTTCCATGTTTTCCTCATCATTTTCACCTCTTTCCAGTTCTCTTCTCCGTGTGCTTTTTGGTCTACCTCTGCCTCTCTTTCCCTGTGGATTCCAGAACAAGGACTGCCTTGTAATGCTATCAACAGGTTTCCTCAATGTTCCACTGGCACTTGTCTGGTTCTTGTCATCAATTCCACATTTGTGACTTTGTCATACCATTTCAGTCCTTCTATTCTACATGTGATAGGGTGGGCGAGAGATGATGCTGTTGTGATATGTGATCACTTTCTTGCACACTCGCACCGACCCGAACAACAATAAAACTCTTGATTCTAAGGCAGGGGCTGTATTTATTCACACAACCCTATCAGCGACAACAATCACATAAAGCAAACACAAACAAAGCACTGACTAGTTAAAATCATAATAAATAATTAATGAGAAACACCGTGCTGTCACCTGCCAAACAGTCCGTTCTTCCACACTACCTGAAACATCCCACTATTACACACACATCCACTCTCATACATGTCTCACATAGTGTGATGTTGTGCATGAGGCTGGCAAAGTCACCATGTAACAGATCGCTACCAAAACCACTACTGCAAGAGCATATGAATGCTTCATGTGGAGGCAAGCCACATTGGTGGCCCCATGCTCCATAAGGAGCGAGAAGAGAATTATATATCTCCAAGTGAACCCACGTGCTCTCATAAACCATTCTACACATAATAATAATTAAATAACACTAAAATGAGCATAATACAGTATTAAATGCTATGTACAACGAATATTCTCAACGAGAATAACTACCACCTCGCAATTGATCCATATCAATATACTTTCCTACATTGTGAAGCATGTCGTATGTGACGACTGGCGCACCTGACAACAAGCGTGTCGTATATGACCACTGACAGAAGAGCCAAGTCATCTGCAAAATCCAGATCATCAAGCTGTTTAGTCAGATTCCACTGGATTCCATTTCTGTTGTGTGATGTCGATGTTTTCATAACCCAATCTATTGCTAGTAAGAGAAGAAATGGAGACAAGAGGCATCCCTGTCTCACTCCCGTTCTAATCCTAAACGGTTCTGTAAATTGTCTTTCATGAAGAACTCTGCATGTCATGTCTTCATAGGTCTTCCTTATTAAGTTAATGATCTTCATGGGAACTCCATAATGCCTCATCAATTTCCAAAGCAATTCTTTGTCTACACTGTCAAATGCCTTTTCATAGTCCACGAATCCAATGTATAGCGGCGAATTCCATTCCAGACTTTGTTCAACTATTATTCTCAATGTGGCTATCTGGTCTGTACAGGATCTATTTTGTCGAAAACCTGCTTGTTCATCTCTCAGTTGCTTGTCTATGGACTCTTTTAAGGTGGTACCCTACAGTGAAAACTAACTTTTGTTCTAATAATATTTTCAAACTTTTTATGTGCTCAATAGACACAGTGTATGTCCATGAACCAAATTCTACAGTTTATTTTGTTAAAAAACATGTGGTTACCATGGTAACCAAAAAAAAATCCGCCATTTTGGATTTTCACCAATTTTCGAGAGCTAAAAACTTATGTTTCCCATTGACCAAACTTTATCAAATTGCACACACATGTTGTGACTGACAATTAAAACAATTTGTCAGAGGCTTTTTTTGATAAGTTTAAAATTCTATTTTTAATGATTTTTTTATAAAATACACTACATTTTTATGAAAAACAATGAAAAAAAAATATATCAAAGCAAATTACCAAAATATCAAAAAAAGCCTCAGTCAATTTAAAGGTATATATGTGTCCTACATGCATGCCAAATTTCAGACTGATCTATTAGATAGTTTGTAAAAAATAACATTTTTTGTTAATAAAATGTTAGTTTTGAGAAAAATGCATTTTAGTCACCGAGTGACTTGTCTTGTCCAATATACTCCATTCTGGGGGGCTGAATGTGTTTAAAATTGTCCAGCACTATATGCTGCACCTCCTTCAGCTTCCTGCAGCTCCTCCTCTCGCCTTTGTCTTGCCTAATTTTTCTTCTGTCCTTCTACCATGGTAACCAAAAAAAACAACCGCTATATTGGGTTTTTCACCAATTTTCAAGAGCACAAATCTTGTTTCCCATTGACCAAACTTTATTAAATTTACCAAAATATAAAAAAAGCATGTGACAATTTAAAGGTATATATGTGTACTACATGCATGCTAAATTTTAGACTACTCTGTTAGATAGTTTGTTAGTAATAAAATTTTGGTTAATAAAATGTTAGTTGTAAAAAAAATGCATTTTACTCACCGAGTGCCTTCTCTTGTCCAATATACTCCATTCTGGGGGGCTGAATATGTTTTAAATCCTCCAGGACTATATGCTGCACCTCCTTCAGCTTCCTGCAGCTCCTTCTCTTGCCTCTGTCTTGCCTCTTGCCTAATTTTTCTTCTTTTTACAAGTTTGTCAGCCTCATGTTTCTGGCTGTTGGCCAGATGTTTCCTCAGTCGCACCTGTCCAAGGCGTATTGAGTTTGTTCCAGATGCTTGACCATACAGCCTTTTTATTTCTGCACTGGCTGATGGACCAAAGTTGAACTCTCCAACGGCCACAAGGACACTGAATTTGGTGGCTTTTTTTAATGACACAAATTTCCGCTTGCTGCAACGACTCCATATAACATTGTGTAGGCTTTCATTTGCATTTTGTGTTGCACCTAGCTCACACCGCTTGAGCAGATGCTGATCAGTAAGATGTTCATAAATAGGGGCTAAGTGCTTATGGAGCAGGTTGTAGTCTAGCGGAGTGTGAACCTTGGTCTCGTGTCGTCCGGCAGCTTCTCCTTTGGCGATGGAAGCCTGTTAGAAACACCAGGAGTCTTTGCCTGGCGGACACAAATTATGTTGGGGTTTGTCGTTTGTCAAATACCCATGGTAGAGAGAAGCCATGATGGCTTGTTTCATCTCTGCGGCTGTACTATGCTGGCGGATGGCCCTGGTGTAGTAAATACACAATTTTCGTATGGCATTTTGGGTTAGACAACCACGGCCATTTCCCCCAAGGGTGACTTTTTGTTTCCTGCAGTCAGTAATCAGTGTCCTCATTGCAGTGCCTAATCGCTTTGCAACATGGTTGACGCACTCTTGTTTGGTAATGTCAACTTCTGGTCCATACGGTTTGATGTCGCAGAGTCTGTTGTAGGCCTTGGAATTGCCATCTGATAGCAAAAGTAGCGTAGCTTGTGATTTGCCACTGAATGAAGAAAGAGAACTTCACAGGCTTTTACCTCCATCATTCCGGCTGACCCTTCGTAATTACGGCAGCAGTCCTTCTGATGCTCTGCTTTCCATTTTTCAAATTTGTCAGGCTGATTTTTCAGTTGCCACTGTCCAGTATTCTCACAGGTGTGACAGAAGAAAGACATAACATGCGTATCGATGACCATGCCAGTCAAGATGTCGATAACACTGCCAACACCTATCAGTGACTTATGACCTCTAGTTAGCCATGTTGCATCAAAGCTGACAGTGATGTCAATGACTTCTTTTTTATTAATGGTACGATGCTGTCTCTTAGCGTGCTCAGCTCAGACGATGCTGACGGAACGTTGAAATACTGTAGAGTGCATGGTATCCAAATGATCAAAAATTTGATCTGCATATTTATGAAATGTTTTCTGGTGCAGGCCAGGAAGGTCTAGGTTCTCACAGAAGAGATTGAACGTAGATGGGCCCATTCCAGACATGAGGGCACCAAGAACAGCAGATTTGTTGATTGCATGTCCACGAGGGCCACGGCCTTCTGGTTCCCTCTCGGATGTGTACATTCTAGAAATTGCTTTTTCACATGTGTGACACACAACTTCCAGGAAGAGAGAGAAACCCTTAGACTTGGTGTTGTCAGTTCTTGTTTGCAATGTGCTTTGCTTACAAACATTGCAAAACACATTTTTAAGAAGGTTGTTGAAGAAAGAAATGTCCACAATGGTTTTGTACGTAGGTTTAGGCTGGGCGCAGACAGTATTATGAGATGCAACATTCTTGCTCGTGCTCAAGTTAATTTTTATATCAGATCGACTTGGGCCAGTGGCGAACGGCACTACTGGGTCTGCAATTTCAACCATAGGCCTATCGGATACTGGTATGCAGAAATTCCATGTTGTTTGTGTATCATTCACCGCTGATTCTGTCTTACCTTCTGTGGTAACACTGCTAGAAATTACACACTGTCGACGCAACCTGGCAGCAGATATTTGCTTTGATCTCTTACCTATTCTTCCAATTTTTAAGTAATAGAACACAATTCACTGAAATTTAAACAAGACAAAAATATCGACAACGTTACACGCAAGCGAACAATTGTTTTGTGTACAGGCGGAAATGGCTGTTGTTATATTCCACATTTGCGCACGCAGCCAAAATGTTGTTATGACCAATCAAAACAGGTGTTTACGTTTGCGCCTTCAATGGGTTGGAAATGAGGGCAAGAGGTCACCACGTGACCACTCCTTACAAGGAAGTTAGCGTAAAATTACGGAAATTTTCAAACACACATCTCTCAGAGCTATGAGAAAAAATAGTTTCGAATTTGCAATATTACAGCAGACAACGAAATTCCCTGTGTATCGATACCAAATAGTCCACGATTAGGTTAGTGTAACTAAGGTATTATTGAGTGACAAATCTTGCATTTTCGGCACAAATTTGCAAATCATAGCTGGGGGTGGGTACAGAAAATATGCTTTTTGATACATCAAATGCATTTTTTATGTTATAAAACCTTGCTCAATCGATTCCTTGATGATTATTTAATAAAATAAGCTCAAAAGTAAAAAATCGATATTTTGTACGCAAAATCCAGTTTTCACTACCGGGGACCACCTTAATCTCTCCAGGATGATTCTGTTTAATACTTTTCCTGGCACTGATAGTAAAATTATTCCTCTATAATTTGTGCACTCTTGTAAATGTCCCTTCTTAGGCAAAGTGACCAGATAACCTTCCTTCCATTCTGCTGGTATTTCCTCTCTCTCCCAGACTTTGCCAAGTAGTTTGTATAATATCTCTGTAGAGGTATCAATATCTGTTTTGATGGCCTCTGCTGGAATGCAATCTCGACCAGCTGCTTTTCCATCTTTCAGAAGCCTTATGGCTTTCTTTATTTCTTCTCTACTTGGTCGTTCACAGCTGATTTGTAGCTCCTCTTCTGCTGGCTGGATGTCTGGGGGATTAGTTGGAGATGGTCTATTGAGAAGTTCCTCAAAATGTTCTGTCCATCTCTTCATTTGTTCTTGTATATTACTAAGCAATTTTCCATTCTTATCTTTTATGAGGCCATTTGCTTGCTTATATTTCCCTGTTAGCTTCTATGTGTTGTTGTACAGGTCCCTCATATTTCCTTTGGCTGCAGCTTCCTCTGCTGCCCTTGCCAAATCATCAGTATGTTTCATCTTGTCTCTTTTGATGTTTCTTCTTACTTCTTTGTTTGCTTCTATGTACACTTCATGAGCCTTGGCTTTGGAGCTTCTGGTTTTGCTTCTGTTATATCTGTTTTCTTGTTTTTCCTGTCTTCTATCTTGCTAATGGTTTCTGTTGTTATCCATGCTTTGTGCTGATGTTCTCTTTTTCTCAGTACTTCTTCACATGTCTCGTTCCATATATTTTTTACTTGTTGCCAGTGGTCTTCCCTATCTGTTTCATCTTCCAGCTGTTGTAGTACTTGGTATTTGTTGGATACTGTGATTGAAAATTGTTCTCTTATTTCCTGATTTCTTAGATATCCCACATTATACTTTTGTCTATAGCTATATGCTGTTGTAAATTTCTTGAGTTTTAATTTTTTTTAGCCAACAGAAGATGGTGGTCTGATACAACATCTGCTCCTCTACATACTTTCACATCATGCAATGATGACCTAAACTTCTTACTTATGCATATGTGATCAATCTGATTCTCAGTTCTGTGGTCTGGTGATATCCATGTTGCTTTATGTATTCTTTTATGTGGAAATATGCTTCCTCCTATAGCTAGTTGATTTGAAGCACAGAAGTTTGCTAATAGTTCCCCATTCTCATTCATCATACCTAATACATGCTTTCCCATGATTTCTTCAAAGCCAGTGTTGTCTGTTCCTATTTTCGCATTTAGGTCCTTTCTTTTCTTATTGTCCAAGACATTTTGTAGTCTGGGGTAAAAGTCTTCATTCACAGATTCTTCTTTATCGTTTGTTGGTGCATAACACTGGATGATGTTTATATTTACTTTCTTTTTGGCTGATTTAAACCTTGCTGTTATAATTCGGGGTCCCATTGCTTCCCATTCTATAAGTGCCTTCTGTGCTTCCTTGGACAGCATTAGAGCCACCCCTTCACTGTGGTGGGCTCCTTCCTCCTCATGTCCTGAGGACAACACCATTTCTCCTGTGATCAATCTCTTCTTCTCTATGCCTTTCCACCGTGTCTCGCAGAGACCCAGGATATCAATCCTGTAATTTGTCATTTCTGCTGCTACCTGTGCCATTTTCCCTTGTTCACACAGAGTGCGAACATTCCAAGTTCCAATCCTGGAGATTTTCCTAGACGAAAAAAGGTTAGTCGGCAACCCAGACTCCTTTCGGCTTTCTCTAGGTTGCTTCATGCGCCTCCTTTCCAGAGGACCTTCTTCTGTCTTGGGCGGCTGAGTTGATTTATATTCCTTATTTGACTTGTCCATGTTAGTCGCTTTTTACGACATGCCTGGTAGGGTACAGTGTTACTATTCTTTGCTCCCCTTTCAGGCCCCGGTAACACACGGGTGCACACACCACATAATACAGCTGAAAACATTGTCTGGCACGTACACCATATAATACAGCAGAAAACATTGTCTGGCACACACATGATACAGCTGAAAACATTGTCTGGCACACACACCACATAATACAGCTGAAAATATTGTCTGGCACACACACCACATAATACAGCTGAAAACATTGTCTG
This sequence comes from Oreohelix idahoensis, assembly GCA_024509875.1. NCBI lineage: Eukaryota > Metazoa > Mollusca > Gastropoda > Stylommatophora > Oreohelicidae > Oreohelix > Oreohelix idahoensis. Next base: position 220,083 of record JAMPIV010015432.1, read on the forward strand.
GCACACACCACAAAATACAGCAGAAAACATTGCAGCAACTTCCAGCAGCATGTGATTCACCTGCGAGAGAAAAAAAAAGAAACTTGAGGTTAGCCAAACAGGAAGTGCCTGTGAAATCCTTGTGCAGTTTGGTATACCTCAGAATAGCACTGTCAGTCTTAAAGGTGATAAGAGGTCAAGGACATGAGAACACAGGTTAAGAAAAACAACATATAACTGCAAATGGGCAATGGTGCCACTATTTTTAAACCACAGAAAATTTACAAAGAATGAGACATTCTCCAAGAATATTATTGTGCATCCATGCAAAGTTGGATAGCTGGCTACAGAGCTGTTGTAAGGCTGGCTAAAAGTCTTCTGGAATAGGCATTTAAGAGCTCTGCATTAAAAAAAAATAGCCTGTTAACTGTTCATGCTTTACTTGGATATTTCTGTGACCAGCTCAAGAGTGAGCTTGCTGAAAGTGTTTTGACGTTGCTGTTATTCCTAGCGATATGACAAGCCAACTTTAACCCCTGTATGTTTCATTCACAAACCATTTAAAGATCATTTGAGGAAGTACGTCCTGGTTGATCTCTTAAGAACCATGGTGTGACAGTGAGGCCTATTACCGCAGCATTATCCGTGCCAATGAAATACATTTTAGTAGCACCAATCAAAACCATCGACGGTGACAAGAACTCACAACACCGTCGAGCTAACTAAAGTTAAAAATCTTAAGGAGAGTTCCAGATATAAGGCCTCGGCGAAGGTTGTGTTTGTACCTGTGAGTTGTTGAGAAGCCATGTTTGAGCAGTCTCATATAAGGAGAACCACAAAGGCATTTCTAAGTTTTAATTCTTGAAGTTTTACAGAATGAAGTTAGGTTGTGTAAAGTTTAATGCTACCATTCACACAACAGAATATAAGCAGTCGCTATATTTCTGAACTAGGAGCAAAGACTGTGTAAGGTAGTAACTCAAGTAAGTACATCTCAATTTCTTTCAGTCCCCAGCTAGATTTGATTTTATTAGGGGAAGAAAACCGAGAAACTGCTATAAATCACTGGAAGGTTCAGAAGCTGAAGAAATTATCACATTTAAGTATTGAAAGTAAAAGGCTCAACTACTTTTACTGAAAAGTTATGGAAGCGAAGGTCAAAGTAACCTAGGTCGTGAACCACATGGGATTTTATTGTATCTCACACGATTACGGAGAGAGATAAGGAAAATACGGATACATGAAGAAAACTACGTTCAGAATGAAAGAAACTGATTCGATTCCAGCTGCATTTGTTTATTATGTTTTCTGTAAATAAACTATGGTATTTTGACTTGTCTGAGTTATGCAGATTTTGTAGAGTTGAATTTAAAGTTACAACTCTGTCAGTAAGTACACCACTATAGCACCTTACAACAGCTATCGAGAGAAGAACAAACGGTCGTGTCTCTACAAGAATAAACACCTTTTCGGCTAGTAACTAACTTGCTAGATAGAAAGAAGCTCTCTCTCTCTCTCTCTCTCTCGTTACTCTTCTCTTCTTAGTCACACACACAGGAAACACACACAGATCCGTTCAAAAATATTTTTTTTTTTTGGTTTGAATTAGTGTAGTGACTACATGTCCGCACGAGTGCGCACCTATTGTACACAGTCACAAGTAACTAATTTAAAAATATATATATATATTTTTGAACGGATCTTGTACTTTTCCTGTAAAACTACTAAAAATTAACCCAGACAACAGTAAGAGTTTTTTATATAACGTAAAAAAGAAAATTCGAACATGACATGAGTTTTGTAAGGGCAAAAAATATATTAATAACTGCATGGAAAATCTAAGACTGCATGCAAAAATTCATGTCCATACAACAAACAGTTTTGGAGAAAATTGACGTTTTCTGTGGGCACGAATTTCCGAACGGACTATAGTAACTAACTTGCTAGATAGAAAGAAGCAGTCACATATATATGTACAATTAAGTGGAGCTGTGACTATCTCACGGTCACAATGGTGTGACACCTTCTGGTCAGATTAAGAAAATATCTGCATCTAAAATTATAGAATGAATATGAGCTGCTTGAAAGGTAGTACCAGAAAAAAAATAGTTGAGCAGACATTCAAGACATGCTGCATCACAAACACACTCCATGGCATGGATGACAATATTTTGTGAGAAAAACAGAAATGTCAGTGGTTCTGAATCCTGTAGTGATACACAGGAATCTTCACAATCCAGTTGTGATACACAGGAATCTGATTCTGAAGACTCTTCATAATCCAATAGGGATGCACAGGGACTCTGAAGACTCTTCACAATCCAGTAGTGATGCACAGGGATTCTGAAGACTCTTCACAATCCAGTAGTGATGCACAGGGATTTTGAAGACTCTTCACAATCCAGTACGTAAGAGGAGGTTGATGAGCAGTAAAAATGTATTTATTTTAATGTTTCATTGTTCTCCTTTGCTAGTGCAAAAATCTAGTGTGCGTCGAACAATCTATGTTGTCTGTATGTGGTATATGTACAAAATATTTATTATCAGATATTATCAAGTATATGAAATGAGCACCATCAGATATCAACATACAGAACATTTCCTCAGTCAGATGTTGACGTGTGTGCAAAGTGTGTACCATCAGATATCAACATACAGAACATTTCCTCAGTCAAATGTTGACGTGTGTGTGACGACTGGCCCAATCTTCTCTTCATTTAATTTACGAGACACCATTTTTAAAAATTCATCTTCAATGCATGATCGGAAAGTTGGTAAGAATACGGGGCAAATTTCGCTTGTTGATAACAATTCTAGCGTCTAGTACTATTTTTAGATTAACGACGTCATTCTAGACCTAACCTCAGTGGTCCGAAACCGGTTTTGAATTAGGGCAGACTACTTAGACTTGGGTAGAACCAGTTTAACCCACTTTAGGAAACCCCCACGTGACTTTTAACGTTATTGATTGGAGTGTGTATCGGACGCCAAAGTCACATGAGGCACGCTTCAGGTCATGTGCCCAAGCGGAAATAACACGCTAAAAGTTGCGCCAAACGAGGCAACTTCCACTTGCATCCAGGAAGGCGAGGGAGCCAGACCTAATCTAAGACCGTTGCGAATTCACGCGTTAAAGCACTGTGAAGCCACGTGTCTAAATTGCTGATTAGAGTCCAATCTCTGAGTAGGTAAGTGAAATCTGGTTAGAAAATAGTATTGTGGTGGAATGTATAGTACCTTGCAAAATCGACGCAGTGATTGGTACGAACTGGGTTTGCTTTATTCATTTTCATTTACGATCGCATCTAGCACATGGCTACAATGTGATCGGGTGTATTTTATGATCCCACGGGATGAGATGTACAAAGTGTTCATATTAACTTTAACTGGAATATATATTAATTTCCATATTATTTCATCGTATTCGACCCGACGCTTAGACTAGAGGAAATTAATATTAACAATAATGTTGACAGACCATGACATATCTTCATTATAATTTACATGACGATTCGACCAGAGATGAAGTGTTGTGATAATGTCATCAGACAATCCTATAATACTGGTGTCCGACAATTATATGTTCATTCATCATAATTGACATGACGATTAGGCTAGAGGCACAGAACTAGACTACTGTTGCCCGACATTTCTATGATAATTTAGTGCATTTAACTGACAGTTCTAGGCTAATTCAGTGTGTGTAACTGACATTTCTAGGATAATTCAGTGTGGTTAACAGGCCTTTCTATAATAATTCATCATGTTACCATGACGTTAAATGGGTAAAGAATTATAATACTGCCACTTGGGCAGGGAAATATAATAATAAAAGGCAGAAAGTGGGGAAACTTGATTTCAAGATTAGACTCTAGACATATGATGTTAGAGACTAAAATCTGATATGACTGGCAGACGGACGGCTTAGGGAAAGACGGCTTTCTCGAGCAAGGAAATTAATGAAGCCATATTTGTTTTCAGTCTATGGGGGAGCCTTGCACGACAGTCCAATCTCAGAGAAGAATACGGAGTTGAGCACAGTGAAGGCAGATCGAAACCATTCAAGACCTACCCGATGCAACGTCATAAGGAGACAGGACAACTAACCACGCTTCACTATCAGCAAGGGGCTGAAAAGTTAAGTTCCTGTTTAAAAGGGAACTCATCATATCAATGTCTTAGCACGAGCCAGTATATGAGGAAAATACTTGAGTTGTGAGACGTATAACATACAGCATACACATAATTTCCATCGACAATACCATCATTCACCATCCATTCATTTTAATTTTAATAAACCAATTGGGTGTATTTAATGTACCCCATGCCTTGTTCATTCTATTAGATGTTACATATTGTCTGATGTTTATCTTCCTTTATAAGGGGGTGGGGGGGGGGGGTGTGATAACCTCTCTTTTCCACTTGGTAAAGATCAGTGTTGATAAAGTCTAACCTTCGGTCACCAGTGTTGGATGTATGGTTACAATCGTGTTCGAAGGGGTGTTGTCACAGTGAAGACAAACACAGGTCAGCTCGACCTAAGCAGTGGTGTATTGTTTTGGAGTGAGGATACATACAGTACGCGAATGCTGGAAAATGTTCTGAGAGTTGACAATAGGGCAATCTCACTCACTCATGGCATGAAGTGTAAGACGAACTACTGTTTACGTTTTCTTGCATTTAATGGACACACACTTCGACGACACAGGAACAGGAAACATCAGACAGGTTGGCATAAATCATCATAATATTGATCAATGCAATGCACTATCACCTGGGCATTCATGTTGTATAACAGTTCAATGTAATGTTAGTAGACAAGCACTCAGTATTTCAGCACATATGTATAATCTCAGGCCTTACTGACAAATCGCGTCAGTTAAGAACCAATGTTTACTCATGGTTCCCTGTAAGAACCTCGTCTAAGTCTTTCAGGCCGAAAATTCAGTAAATGAATTTATGAATACAATGTCAAACCACCAGTAGTGGGTTTTCATATAATAGTATGCAGATCTCGATATCATCGTCTGATATTAAGGACATTCCTGTTCTCGATCGATGATTTTATAAGATTGAAACTTGGAATCCAAAGATGACTCCATCTTTGACTTTCACTCACAACAAAGATAATGACGAAGCATGATCATAGGCTCTGTTCCTTTCATAAATATATGTAAATTAGACTCTGCATATCCTGTTCAATCATGTTGTGACATAAAATGTATATATACTGAAGCACATTAAAAACGCACCACCTGTATAATCCAGGAACAGAGTGTGAAATGTAAATATAAGTGTGTACAAGTTTACATATTTGGAATCTTTATTCATTTTCCTATGAATCCATGCTGGTCATTAATTTGTACATTTGATTGTTATGAAATTAATTGCATTCTGTGCAGGCAAGGGAGAAAACCAAAAATACAAAAAAATGCACGTGCGTTATCCTGCTGGAGAAGCTGCAAGTCTGGATAAATTGTGAACGCAGGAGCAACTAGTGCATCCAGAACCTCATCTCGATATGTCACAGCATTAACATTTCCACGGAAGACGTGAAGAGGCAAGCGATGGTGAAAACTGAATCCTCCCCAAATGTGAATACTGCCACCTCGAAATCGGTTGACACAGCAATCTGCAAAGCGCTCTTCACACCGTCGCTAAATCCGCATACGTCCATCTGCAAAGGATATGTTGAATCTGTTCTCGTCTGTGAATAGGACAGCATTCCACTGCAGTCTAGTCCATCTGATATGTTGCTCTGCCCAGTGCAGGCGCTGCTAACGATGTCTGTGAGTCAAGTTTGGCCCAACATAAGTTCGTCTTGCAGTAAGGCCTGTATCTCTGATGTCGACCTAGCTGAATATGACAAAAGGTTCAATATGTCTGTTTTACCTTATTTCTCAGGAAAAACACAACAGCCAATAATGCGAATAACGCACGCCATTCCTTGGCGTCAAGAATCAACACTGGGGAAGAATCTCTGATAATTCAATCATAGAGATAAACAATCTCCTTTCCCCAAAAGAAACCACAGAGCTCAAGACATCTTCAGACCGCCTTCATCTAGGTCCAACAGGGCGGAAGCTTCTCACCTCCCTTCTTAGCGACACCTCCGCCGAACAACCTATGACCCCAAGTTCGACACCAAAGATATAGTTCGACTTAGACATACAAAGATATTAAGATAAAAGACATACTCGTCCTACCTAGACAAGAACTACACATAGATTCGGGCCATAGATATTCTGAAGCAAGAACAATCTATTTCTAACCAAACACAGAATAGATCGCTGTAAACCTAGATTCCTCCGCTGAGTTCGATCTTCGGGAAAGATACAAGAACCGATACCTCACAGAATGAATACACATCGCCAAATCTGAGTTCTGTCCCTCTAGACTGGAAATCGTGAATTCAAAGATAAATATATTTTTATCAGACAAATAAATACATTTTTCATTTGTATGCATAATCTGTGTGCCACACAAAAGAATATGTGCGCAACAGACTGCCTTGTAAAATATAACATATAATCCCAGTAATAATTAAGGATAATAATAACAGATAACTGAGAAGGGGACTACGGTAGCGAGAGACCAAATATCTCCTTACAAACTTTTCCAGACCTTGTCTAGTTAGGAGAATTTACCCTCTTTGTCTCCCTTCAGCCGGTGGAGGACCCCAACAGGACTTCTTGAGCCAAATCTTCCTCTGGGTGATCCAGGCAAAACTTCACTTTATTTCTATTATTTCTACTACTATAAGTTCTTATCCTTCCTACACTACGCCACAGTGTGTACAAATTGTGTACCATCAGACATTTGTATATTAACACAAGTAGTTGATAAATTCTTTTGCGGATTATCATGAAGAGGATAGAAATTGTGGAACATCATGAGAGGCATGGGGTTTCCAGCGCATTTGATCCATCTAATCGAAACGCTATATCTCGAACAACAAGCAGTTGTCAGAGTAGCGGGTGAAACATCAGGATGGTTTGAGGTGAAAAGGGGAATAAGACAGGGTTGCATCCTCTCTCCATACTTGTTTAACATCTATGCAGAAAATATAATGAGAAATGTTAGGAGTGACCAAGAATGTGAAAATTGCAATCTGTTCACAATTTATGGAAATGCGATCCCAGAACTCAGTTACGCAGATGACACAGTTATTCTTTCAAACAGTGCCAAGGGACTAGAACAGTTAATCCTGTCTGTCAAAAGACACAGTGAGGATCAGAACCTTTTTCTGAACACAAAAAAACAAAGATAATGTCCACTGACAAAACAAGACAAAAATTACCATCAATGACGAGGAAATTGAAAATGTCACAAATTTTGAATATCTTGGCTCCATAATTAATACCAATGGAGACTGCTCAAAAGAGGTCAGAAGGAGACTGGCCATAGCAATGCAGAGGTTAAATGGTTAAATTAAATGAACCTATGGCATAACACCAGCAAATTAATCAATGTAAAACTTCTGAGAACGTGCATCTTTCTGGTTTTAACGTACAGATGTGAATCATGGACCATTACACAAACATTAAAGAAAAAAATTGAATCTTTCAAAGCAAAGTGTTACAGAAAATTCTCAGAATATCTTGGACCAAGAAGAAGAAAAATATAGACATCCTACACGACTTGAACATCGAGGAAAACTGGCTAAAAAAAAATAACATGTCCCGGAAACTGAAATACTTTGGGCACATTAAACATCATAGTGGTTTAGAAAGATCAGTGATGGAGGGTATTGTACCTGGAAGGCGAGGCAGGGGCTGACCAAGACGAAGGTGGACACAGGACATTAAAGACACCTTGAATACGACAATGGAGGAGGCAAGAAGGCTGGCTAGAGATCGCGTGTCTTTCAGGTGGGTTGTGATGAGAGCGAAGTTCTGCAAAGGACATGCTACATGATGATGAGTTGTTATATTTAACTGTAATTGATTCTTGCTGTAACATTTTTTATTTAACAAAAATTCTCTCAGATTTATATGTGCTGAACCTGTTGAACTGCATCTTGTACCAGCTCTCAAGACCAGGCCACAAGTACCACCTTGCCCTATTCTCCATGAGAACAACGTGCCTGTAAGTGTTGACAGTCTTGTATGTTTGTGAGCTGAAAGTTGAACTGATTTTGCTGTTCAAAGTTGAACTGTTCACAGTGTGTGATGCTGGACTAGGTCATGTGTTTTTGAGCTGAAAGTTGAACTGTTTGCAGTGGGTGATGCTGGACTACGTCGTGTTTATGAGCTGAAAGGTGAACTGTGTTCAGTGGGTGATGCTGAACTAGGTCATGTGTTTGTGAGCTGAAAGTTGAACTGTTCACAGTGAGTGATGCTGGACTAGGTCATGTGTTTGTGAGCTGAAAGTTCAACTGGTCGCAGTGGGTGATGCTGGTGTGACCACGCAATGCTCAGATGCATAATTACGTCTGAGTTACAATATAAAATATCAAACTCCATAATTCTCGCCGTTTGAATGTCAGTCACATCTCAGGGATGCAACTGTGGTTGAAAGTTAGACATTAATTGTATTGTTTCCCTTATATGTACTCTCCCGAAAATAGTAACACTCATCGAAGAAAAGTCGGTGAATTGTGCAACACAAAGTGAGTGACAGTGATATATGAATAAAATGTAAGTTTTTGATTGTAGAACCCAGTTTCATTCCGGAAATGGATTTAACTCATCATTTTGTTAAAAATAACCTTGAAATGTAAGTTTTTGATTGTTTCTTCAAGACAAAATTTTAATTTAAAGTATTGCAGACTTATTATTATGGATCAAAATGATAAGATGGCTGCAAAACGAGCTGCAGATGCTAAGAGGAAGAGACGATCATGTCAATCACAACGAGCAAGCAAGACTCTAGAAGAAGCAGCAATACGACGACAACATGAAGCGGCACAAAGACAAGCACAGCGTCAGTCACAACGAGCACATCAGTCTGCAGAAGAGCATGAATCTCAATGCGCTGCAGAAGCTTTTCGCATTCGTCAGTTGAGAGCATCACAATGAGCAAAGGAGACTTCAGAAGAAGCAACCGAATGTAGAGCAGCAGTTACACAACAAGTGAGACGATCAAGAGCTGCACGTAGTCCAACTGTTCCAAATCATGATGAGAATGCAGTTGCTGTACACAACTGCGGCCCAATGGATCAGGAATGTCAGTTCTCACTCAATTTTCAAGTGGAAAGATCAACTGATGGTACACTCAAATATTGCTGCCATAAAGGTACAGTGCTGTTGGAGCAAGAAGGAGAGCAGAGATGTCCTTTTCTTCCGTATCTCAAGGATCTTTGGGCAACCCAGCGCATCCACAACATCGACATTTTAAGGAAAATATCCGTTCCTATAATTCAGTCTTGGGCTTTGCATCCATGGGTACCATTTACTTCCGTCATTATTGACGGGTTATTGCTAGTTAACATATAATAGGGAAATAGTGGACATGACTGCATGCTCTGTCTGCAGCATGGTTTCAGATAATATAGTTTAATAAAATAAAACAGAATGCTAACATAACGCACAAACAAACACATGCAGTAGTTATTATTCTCACAATTAAATTGTTACAAACTGAAACGGATGTTCACATTAGTTGACACTGGGGCCGAGAGCTATCAGTCAAGAGAACGCGTAAAACAAAACAAAAAGCATAATGTTTAGGTCACTGGGTGCTGCACTAGAAACTTTGAGTGACAGCTGTATTGGGTTTTATACAATGGTTCTCACACTGGTAGAGAACACTCTAAAGTTAACACTAAAAACAAAGACAAACTAATATATTTTTGACTGACATCTTATTATATTTATAAGAGAAAGGAATGTAACAGGGTTCGTAGCGACCTGGAAAAGGCTGGAAATCGAAACAAAAAATTCCAGGCCTTGATAAGGCTGGAGAAAGGGCTAAAAACCTTGAATTTCCCGCATCGGTCCTGGAAAAAAAATACGAATCGAAAGTTGGATGCTTGGCGTCCATTTTTCTGTTATTGATGGTATGTTTCGTTAAACTTCAGTTACCGTATAATTTTTACTTCCCTTTTGCGCACTAAATCCATTTCCAGACGTTTTTGGCGCTTTGCGTTAATGATGTGAACGCACAGATTTATTTTTAGCGCTCCCGTCTGTAATTCGAATGCTACTGGAAAAAAACACCAAGAACTTGTCTCTGCGCATTCAAGTTGTATTAAATCGTTCATTTCAACTGAGGTAAGTAATAAATTCATTTATCTCATTTATAAAACATATTTAAATAAGTCCAGTTTATAGATAGGCCTACTGTACTTGCGTCTGTAATTTACAATGTAGGGCTATTTACAGTTTTATTTTTAACAAAATTATAGTGTTTGAATGAAATTTCTTGATTTACAACTGCTTAAGGGAACATGTTTGACACAGTTTAAGATGGTCAGGTATATAAATTGATGGCGATTCCATATCCTATAGCCTTCCCTGTTATCAGACCCGTGTCCCGCTGTTCATTTCACCACATTTTGTTGAAATAAATATATTTTGAATGCTTTTTTTTAAAATATTTATGATGAAGAGACATATCCCATTCAACCTCTGAAGGGTTATAATTAGGATAGGCCTACATGTTTTCAATTCCAGATAACATGAATAACTGCTGATACATGAAAGTGGCATCACATCTCTCAAATCATTGTAATTAGGATAAATGAAAATTACCAATTTTGTGCATAGGCATATGTTATTTTAAAAAAAAAAAATCTAAACAAACAGAAACGAGATAAAACAAAACCCAACCAAAAAATCAAACAAAAATAGTAAATGGGGGGGGGGGGGGACTTTCTACCTGGCCTTTTTTGGACTGGCTCACTTCTTGAGAGCCAGCTTAGCAAGAACAGTTACATTGTTCTGTTTGATGAATTGATGAAAGCATGAACAAATCAATGCAGCGAAAGCAAATGGATTTCCATGTTCGTTTCTGGGATGTAAATGTGATAAAAACACATTATCTTACATAAAGTTTCATGGACATGCTAGAGCTCTTGATATGCAGACTGCATTTGATGATGCATGCTCATAGTTAAATTTAGGACATTTGCTCCAACTGTCCATGGATGGACCTAATTGTAAATTGGGCTTTTCATGACAAAATTAATGTGCTACTGAACCAGAACTGTGGCATAGAACTACTGAATGTTGGAAGCTGTGGGCTGCACAAAGTTCATGGTGCCACAACTGAATATATGTCCATTGATTTTTTTCAAAGTTTTTTCCCCGACACTGCCATAGATCTGACCACTGATGAAGTGAATAAGTACGGAGAAAATCACCTCGCTCTGCACACAGGCAGGAATATATTTCAAGCATTAACTGCCACAAAGTGGGGATTCAAACTATCTGCTCTCACTGATGCTAAAACATAATACTGCATGAAATTGAAAATTGATACTGATAAGGAAAATTATGAAGGTTGTGTTGGGGCAACTTTCAGGGTTGTGAAAGATCTTCTTGATGGATAGGCAACAAGGGACATATTCTCTTCTGTGGTAGTTTTTATTCAGCCTTCAGCTTTATTTCAAGACCTGAAAGAAATTCAGATTGGTGCATTTGGAACAGTAGCTGAAAATAGGAAGCATTTTCCTGAAGCACTGAAGAAAAAGCAACTCAAATTGAAAAAGGCAAATCATCCTGTGTTTTGTGCAACAGAAGATAAGGCATGCTGACAGTCACCTGGCATGATACGAAAAGATTTAACCTTATATCTACTGTTCACTCCAATGATAATATAAACAAGACAGTTAGAAAGACAAATTCTTTAGGGCAGAACAATTCAGAAGCCAGTGCTTGCAGAAAAATACAGCAAAAGTATGGGAGGTGTCGACCACTTCGGCCAACTAGGTGCAAGCTACTCCTACCCACACAGATCTTATTTTTATATCATTTCTTAGTTGAAACTGCCCTGGTCAATGGGCACATAACCTACAACACTGCCAACTCTACAAAAAAGATCAAAGCAAAGATCAGGATGTCAGTCTGACTTATTGAACCTGCTATTCTTCGACACAATGTGACACCTTCAAAACCACAGGTCACAACAACACGACTTACTGAGCACCACTTCATTGATAAATATGAAAGGGCAAGGTACAAACCAGACTGTAAAGTGTGTAAGGCTGCAGGGAACAGAAGCCAGACTTGTATGTACTGCCCAGATTGCAATGTACCTCTATGCCTGATACCCTGCTTCAAGTTATACCACACAGTCAAGGATTATCAACGATCCAGACAAAGACTCTTACAGAGGCCTACAGCCACAACTTCAACCCCAGTTAATGAAGGAAGCAGCTCAGACTCCAACTAGAGTTACTTAACTACTCAAACATTCACAAACACTCATTGTCAGATGCCACAGACGCAGAATACATTCAAAAAAGTCAAACACAAAAATTACAATTTTTTTTTCCCCATTTTATTCACAATTTTTGTTAACATTTTATGTTGAAATACGTGGTTAATCGTTAAATCAATACGTCAATCAAGCTTATTTTATTCATTGCCATCCATGTCCCTAACATTTTATTGCACTGACATTGAACAAATTCACTATAAAGTGGAAAAAGATCATGGTTTTAAAACATCTCCTGAAATTTCTATCAATAGCCACACAAATTCAAGACGGTGGCCTTGATCATGTGACCAATTTGCATAAAATATGTTTTTTCGGATGTGGCAACCATACATAATGGTGCTCTGAAAATTTCACAGGCCTATGTCTGTTTTTCAATTTTTTATGCATTTTCAAAAAAAAAGTTATTTTTAAAGAAATCTGCTGCAAACACCCTTGGTAATGGGAGACAGTAATGCTCTGGATTGCTGGTCAGAAAAGTGATAATTATATCTGAGAAAATTAGATGAGGAAAATATTAGAGTTTCCCATCCTTGAAAATCATGTGCTTGGACCTGGAAAAGGCTGGAAAAACCCTGGAAAATGCTTGAAGAAATTTGCTATGAACCCTGATGTAATGTTGATTGATGTAAGTTACATTTAGGAAAATGAATTTGATTTTAACCATAAGTACTGAAAACCTGTGTGTGTGTGAATGGGACATTGTATATGAATGATTGATAGTTTGGTATTTGTTCTTAATGAGAATATTTGCAATGGTATTGCACAATTAGGACGTGAGAAAGAGTTATTAGATGTAACAAGATACATGCTGAAATCAGCAGTTTACACGGTTGTCAGGTTTACAAAAATCATGAAATCCTGACACTTTCTCATACAACAGACTAGAAAACAAGTGCCAGGTGCAAAATGAAAGGAAATAAATACCAGTGTTAGTACAGTCAATGGGAGAGAGCTTAGAAACAACCATGTAGAAGTAGACTGCAGAGAGAAGATGTTTTTCGTTAGTAGATTTTACTAAAGTCAATCATCATTGTCTAAAGTAGAAACATCCAGCACTACCTACAACATCCTTGGTGAGCATCGTCAGCACAATGAGGTAACTACATTGATGTTCTAACTAGTAGTCACAACGTGAGATAGGTGAAGGTAAACTTTTGTTTCGTCATGTGACTTTATAAAGAAAGTATTCTTTTGTTTCGCCAAGTGACTTTATAAAGCTTCAACCAATCTCAGTGTTATGCTATGCTAAGTGCTACTCAAGAGAACATTATAGAAAAAGTGTCACTAAAACTTTTAGGAAAAGTCATGAACGGGCTATAGCAACTTTCGACTTATAGAAGCCCATTTAACCAGATGAGAATTGCAGCAAAGAATAATAATGTCAAATACTAATTTATTATCGAGAAGCTTGCTCAGGGATTCCCAACCAGTTAGAACTACTAGATGACGTGACTACACAGGCAAATTAAGACTTCTTGTAAACGACATAGAATGCATTCCAGCCTCTCGAAAGATGACTAAGAACGCTATAATTATTTAGATGCAATTTGATGTTCTCTTTCGAATCAAAGCTGTGTTCTGGGATCTTCCTCAATAAAGATAAGAAAATGCCAGTATCTGTAGTTGATATTTTCAAGGAAGTGGAGGGGAACTGCGGTAAGACGTGGAATACGATGGATGGGTTTGAAAAAAAATCGAAAAAAGGTGATTCGTCTTACGAGGACAAAAGACAAAGAAAATAGTCTACGTTACGGCCACAAGGCCTTCGTCAGGAAAGGAAAGAAAGTGAAGGCTAGATAGGACACATAAAAACTAAATAAAATAAAAACTGGGTACTTCCCTGAAGGCAAGAACCGAAATTCTATCAAAATCGCTGTCTGTTTGTAAGCGCGTGGCTGAACAGAAAAATGACTTCCGCCGCCGGATGTACACAATGCATACTAAGAAACTAAAAAACGAAACCGGAAAATAAACTACCCAACGTGATAAAAGTGGGGACTGGAAATAGAAGGGGACAGAATGAGTGGGAGATAAATAAATATGAAATAAAAAAATGTATATGGCATACAAATAGAAGAATAGGATAAGAGTGGAAAGAGTAAAATAGAGCAAGAGAGGAGAGGGTGACCTCAGACAAAGGTGTGAAAAGTGTTGAGACCGGCTGGTTTTAGACACCCCATGCGGTGGATAAGACGGTTCTCAAGCTGTTCTCGGCTGGCAGTGTCAGAGGAGCAGGATCGGATCGCTGTGACCTGGATGTCGATGGGACCATGGTGGTCAGGACCATTGAAGTGTATAGCAACTGGTGTGGACTTTTGCTGAGCGATGTCATTTAAGTGCTGGCTGAATCTGTCCCCAAGTCGTTTGCCTGTTTGGCCAATATAAGTTTTGCAGCAACGTTTACATATGATCGTATAAATGACATTGCGCGATTCACACGTGAAGCTACTAGTGATGGTGTACGTAGCCTTAGGAAAGGACACCTTCTGGGTTGATATGACATACTTGCACGTGTTGCATCGTGTCCGACCACAGGGTAGTGTGCCAAAGTGAGTGGCATTCTCCTTTGGGAGACGGCTGTGAACAAGAAGATCCTTCAAGTTCTTGTCACGTCTATATGCCACCAAAGGTGCTTCACTGAATACTTTTTGGGTCAGAGGCTCAGCTTGGAGGATAGGGAGGTGGCGGAAAAGGATCTGTTTGACAGTAGTACTGTGAGGGTGATGGGTCAAGATTAATTTGACTCTATCCGAAGTGGATTTATGGTGAGGTTTGAGGGCCTCCAGACGAGAGATGGGGAGCACACGTTGGAGAGCAGAGGTGAGAACATGTTCTGGATAAAGTCTGTTACGGAAGAAATCCAACATCTCATTTGCTCGTAAGTGGAAGTCATCGTCCCCACTTTTATCACGTTGGGTAGTTTATTTTCCGGTTTCGTTTTTTAGTTTCTTAGTATGCATTGTGTACATCCGGCGGCGGAAGTCATTTTTCTGTTCAGCCACGCGCTTACAAACAGACAGCGATTTTGATAGAATTTCGGTTCTTGCCTTCAGGGAAGTACCCAGTTTTTATTTTATTTAGTTTTTATGTGTCCTATCTAGCCTTCACTTTCTTTCCTTTCCTGACGAAGGCCTTGTGGCCGTAACGTAGACTATTTTCTTTGTCTTTTGTCCTCGTAAGACGAATCACCTTTTTTCGATTTTTTTTCAAACCCATCCATTGATATTTTCAAGAGTATTTTGTATGATGTAACGAAGTTGTGTTGTTCAATTAACATTGTGTACATTGTGGTGGTGGTGATGGCCAATAACATACTATAAAGAACAGCGGGGTTAGTCAGAGAACCTGGTAACTGAGGTTTTCACTCTCCTCTACAACATGGTGGGAATCTACATCTGAGGCGTATAGCCTTTTGTTCCACTGCAACAAAAACAATTGAACCATTTACTAAACAAATCTTAGTCTGGAGAATAAACAATCTACATGGTCACACTGGACTAGGTCATGTGTTTTTGAGCTGAAAGTTGAACTGTTTGCAGTGGGTGATGCTGAACTAGGTCATGTGTTTTGGAGCTGAAAGTTAAACTGTTTGCAGTGGGTGATGCTGAACTAGGTCATGTGTTTTTGAGCTGAAAGTTGAACTGTTCACAGTGGGTGATGCTGAAATAGGTCATGTGTTTTTGAGCTGAAAGTTAAACTGTTTGCAGTGGGTGATGCTGAACTAGGTCATGTGTTTGTGAGCTGAAAGTTGAACTGTTTGCAGTGGGTGATGCTGAACTAGGTCATGTGTTTTGGAGCTGTTAAACTGTTTGCATTGGGTGATGCTGAACTAGGTCATGTGTTTTTGAGCTGAAAGTTGAACTGTTTGCAGTGGGTGATGCTGAAATAGATCATGTGTTTGTGAGCTGAAAGTTAAACTGTTTGCAGTGGGTGATGCTGAACTAGGTCATGTGTTTGTGAGCTGAAAGTTTAACTGATTGTGGTGGGTGATGCTGAACTAGGTCATGTGTTTTGGAGCTGTTAAACTGTTTGCAGTGGGTGATGCTGAACTAGGTCATGTGTTTTTGAGCTGAAAGTTGAACTGTTTGCAGTGGGTGATGCTGAAATAGGTCATGTGTTATTGAGCTGAAAGTTAAACTGTTTGCAGTGGGTGATGCTGAACTAGGTCATGTGTTTGTGAGCTGAAAGTTGAACTGTTTGCAGTGGGTGATACTGAACTAGGTCATGTGTTTTTGAGCTGAAAGTTGAACTGATTGTGGTGGGTGATACTGAACTAGGTCATGTGTTTGTTGATTTAGACAAAAAACTGGTCCACATTGGACCTTACTGTTATCTCTCCAGTAGATTATGACCCATGATGCTTCCATGTTGGCATTGCTTAGTAAATGCTCTCACCGTTGACTGAAACCAAGTCCTAGAATTAAGGACTTCTCCACCGAGGGTGTCCATATGGCTATCAGCCTCAACAAATCAGCATTGCTACAGAAACTACTACTGGATGTGCATTTGAAGTGTTGTAGAGCAGGCTTCCTACATCTAAGGAGCCAGCTGCAGAGCTAGTCTCATGCTCCCTAAGGAGCAAGAAAGAAGAAAAATCTGATTTCCTAAGATGTCTTAGTGCCAGATTTAGCATGTTTTTACACTTATTTATTTCTACAGATGCCTGCAAATTTTGGTGCAGACTTGGATCTTGTGGTAACAGTAACAGACTCTTTTGGGCGCCGCTTTGACAACTTCTCCTCCCTGGCTATAAGCTGGACGGTATCAGCTCCTCATCTTCTTGAGCTGCTGTATCTCCGAGATCTCAAGGATGAGATTCAAAGCCTTGACAGAAAAAGTGTCATAGGTAGATTTTCTCCACAATATTTCAGTCTACAATTTCTTCTCACTCTGTTTTTATGTCTGCAGTCATTATTCTAATGTAGACAACTGTTTCTCATTAATTTTATGTAGAAATTTCTTCGATGACTAATCATATTTATAATTCCTTCTCTCGCTAATATGTTATGGAATTACTGTCCTTACTAATTTGGTTGGAATTGTAGCGTTCACTGATTCATTTTTATATTCTTGACTCACCATATGACATATGTGTTAATTACAGAAAACAACAACTCAAAAACAGAATCTTCTCACATCATTTTCTTACAGTATTGTATCACAACAATAAGATTCCTGTTTAAGCAAGTAAAATACATTTAGCCATAAAAAAATTGGTGGTGTTGCCAACTCATGATGTTGATAACATTAGCTGAGAACAAAAAAATCCTGTCAGAACCAAATACTAATAGCTTGTAATTACAGACACACAGATTATTGAGTACACAGCACATGCAAGAAAATAAATAGATAGTTATCTTTACAGATGCCCTCTCAGTAATAACAGCCCTGAAGAGCCACCAAGCAATTGAAAGATCTGATAAACTCACTTGAAAGCCTGGCCAAATGCTTCAGCAAGTGCACAATCCAGTGGATACCAGCCCATGCAACATTCCAGGCAATAAGGAGGCAGACAAACTTGCTAAGGAAGAGGAGCATTATACAACAACATGATATAAGGACAACTTATGAAATGGCAAAAACTACTATAAAAGCTACATTCAAGTCCAAATGGGAAAGAACTGCAGTCCTGCCCAATATACAGCAGTCAACAGAGTACTACTCTCCACAAACAACTTTTTAGAGATGTCAAGGACCTTGAGCTGACTACTTCCTTTATTAGAATCATTCATGTAGAAGTCTGATGGTGAACGAGATGTCAAGGACCTTGAGCTGACTACTTCCTTTATTAGAATCATTCATGTAGAAGTCTGATGGTGAACGAGATGTCAAGGACCTTGAGCTGACTACTTCCTTTATTAGAATCATTCATGTAGAAGTCTGATGGTGAACGAGATGTCAAGGACCTTGAGCTGACTACTTCCTTTATTAGAATCATTCATGTAGAAGTCTGATGGTGAACGAGATGTCAAGGACCTTGAGCTGACTACTTCCTTTATTAGAATCATTCATGTAGAAGTCTGATGGTGAATGAGATGTCAAGGACCTTGAGCTGACTACTTCCTTTATTAGAATCATTCATGTAGAAGTCTGATGGTGAACGAGATGTCAAGGACCTTGAGCTGACTACTTCCTTTATTAGAATCATTCATGTAGAAGTCTGATGGTGAACGAGATGTCAAGGACCTTGAGCTGACTACTTCCTTTATTAGAATCATTCATGTAGAAGTCTGATGGTGAACGAGATGTCAAGGACCTTGAGCTGACTACTTCCTTTATTAGAATCATTCATGTAGAAGTCTGATGGTGAATGAGATGTCAAGGACCTTGAGCTGACTACTTCCTTTATTAGAATCATTCATGTAGAAGTCTGATGGTGAACGAGATGTCAAGGACCTTGAGCTGACTACTTCCTTTATTAGAATCATTCATGTAGAAGTCTGATGGTGAATGAGATGTCAAGGACCTTGAGCTGACTACTACCTTTATTAGAATCATTCATGTAGAAGTCTGATGGTGAACGAGATGTCAAGGACCTTGAGCTGACTACTTCCTTTATTAGAATCATTCATGTAGAAGTCTGATGGTGAACGAGATGTCAAGGACCTTGAGCTGACTACTTCCTTTATTAGAATCATTCATGTAGAAGTCTGATGGTGAACGAGATGTCAAGGACCTTGAGCTGACTACTTCCTTTATTAGAATCATTCATGTAGAAGTCTGATGGTGAATGAGATGTCAAGGACCTTGAGCTGACTACTACTTTTATTAGAATCATTCATGTAGAACATGTGGGGGAGACAAGCAAACAGTAGAACATGTCCTCCATGTGGAGAGACAAGCAAACAGTAGAACATGTCCTCCATGTGGGGGAGACAAGCAAACAGTAGAACATGTCCTCCATGTGGGGGAGACAAGCAAACAGTAGAACATGTCCTCCATGTGGGGGAGACAAGCAAACAGTAGAACATGTCCTCCATGTGGGGGAGACAAGCAAACAGTAGAACATGTCCTCCATATGGGGGAGACAAGCAAACAGTAGAACATGTCCTCCATGTGGGGAGACAAGCAAACAGTAGAATATGTCCTCCATGTGGGGGAGACAAGCAAACAGTAGAACATGTCCTCCATGTGGGGGGAGACAAGCAAACAGTAGAACATGTCCTCCATGTGGGGCAGACATGTAAACAGTAGAACATGTCCACCATTTGAACTGTAAGACTGTGTTTCCATCAACCAGCTCGTCAGACTGTGCGACCGCACAGAAAGACAGGCAGTGTTGTGGTGACAGCTTCCATTGACCGCTACAAGTCCTGGGTTTCTAAAGTTTTAGGCAAACAAATGGTATGATTTATAATTATGGCTGATGTCTTAGCATCTGTTGTGTTCATTATGCTAACATCTTCACATGTTCATTGTGTTTACATCAGTCATGTTCATTATGTTAACATCTTCTCATGTTCATTGTGTTTACATCAGTCATGTTCATTATGCTAACATCGTCACATGTTCATTGTGGTTAGATCAGTAATGTTCATTATGTTAACATCTTCACATGTTCATTGTGTTTACATCAGTCATGTTCATAATGTTAACGTCCGTAATGGTCTCTTTATTAGTGTCTATTATACTTAATTTGTTAAAAGCTGTTATGCTCATAATGTTAGCACCTATTATGTTCATTATTGTGGCGTAACATAGGAAGGATAAGAAACTTATAGTAGTTTAGAAATAATAGATATAAATGAAGTGAAGTTTTGCCTGGATCACCCAGAGGAAGATTTGGCTCAAGAAGTCCTGTTGGGTTTCTCCACCAGCTGAAGGGAGACAAGAGCGTAAATTCTCCTAACTTAGACAAGGTCTGGGAAAGTTTGTTAGGAGATATTTGGTTTCTCGCTACCGTAGTCCTCTTCTCAGTTATCTATTATTATTATCCTTAATTATTACTGGGATTATGATATGTTTTACGAGCCCCCCTCACTTATAAAAGAAGATAAACGTCAGACAATATGTAACATCTAATAGAATCTTCAACTCAAATGTGAAGTCAGTCCTATTGTATGGCTCTGAGACATGGAGAACGACAAAAACAACAACCAAAAAGCTACAGACTTTTATAAACGGGTGCTTGCGTAGTATAGAAGGACTGAAATGGTATGACAAAGTCACAAATGTGGAATTGATGACAAGAACCAGACAAGTGCCAGTGGAACAAGAGTTGAGAAGAAGACGCTGGCGATGGATAGGACACACATTGAGGAAACCTGTTGATAGCATTACAAGGCAGTCCTTGTTCTGGAATCCACAGGGAAAGAGAGGCTGAGGTAGACCAAAAAACACATGGAGAAGAGAACTGGAAACAGAGGTGAAAATGATGAGAAAACATGGAAAGAACTTGAGCGGATGGCACAGGACAGGAAGACTTGGCATGTGTTTGTTGAAGGCCTATGCTCCTTGGGAAGCTAAAGGGTATTGATTGAATAGAATGAACAAGGCATGGGGTACAATATATACACCCCATTAGTTTAATAAAATTAAAATGAACTGATGATGAATTATGGTATTGTTGATGGAAATTGTGTGTATGCTGTATGTGATAAGTCTTACAATTCAAGTGTTTTCATCATCTACTGGCTAGTGGCTTTTGTGCTAATAGTGATACGGTGAGCTCCCTTTGAAACAGGGAACTTATCTTTTCAGCCCCTGGCTGATAGTGAAGCGTGGTTGGTTGACTTGTTTCATTATGACGTTGCATCGGGTGGGTCTCTAATGGTTTGGATCTGCCTTCACTGTGCTCGACTCTGTATTCTTCGTCTGAGATTGGAATGTCGTGCAAGGCTCCCCCATAGACTGAAAACAAATACGGCTTCATTAATTTCCAAGCTTGAGGAAGCCGTCCGTCTGCCAGTCATATCAGATTTTAGTCTCTAACATCATATGTCTAGAGCCTAATCTTGAAATCAAGTTTCCCCCCTTTCTGCCTTTTATTATTATATTTTCCTGCCCAAGCGGCAGTGTTAAAATTCTTTATCCATTTAGTGTCATGTTAAACACCCTGAATTATCATAGAACTGTCAGTTAAACACACTGAATTTTCATAAGACTGTCAGTTAAACACACTGAATTATCATAGAACTGTCAGTTAAACACACTGAGTTATCATAGAACTGTCAGGCGACAGTATCCGAGCACTGTGCCATTAGCCTAATCGTCACGCCAAATATTATGGCAGGGTGTTAAAGTGTTATTACGATGAACTCGTGTGGCTGTCCGCTAACACTAGTACGGTTCCTTTTCTTTCAAGTTGGGAGTACTGGTTGACTACCAGAGATGTTGATACTTGAATGAAGGTTGACTCAGGTTCGTTTGTTCTTTTGTTGATGGTAAAGGTTATCTCAAAACGTGTCTAATATAAAGTTCCTAAGCATCCAAACTATACAACAGCAACTATTCAGCTTGAAGAAAGTAATTAAACTTCCTGTAGTCCATCAAAACTTTTATTTCTTCTTCTTCCTCGTTCGTCCTGAAAAGGACGGTGGTTGCGTTGATATCTGCACCTTTCGGTCGACACATCCAACTTCTGCACGGCATTTTTTAGGACCGGGTTTGCCTTCCCATTGCGATCCGCACTCGCTCAGCCAGCCTGCACTGCTGCAGACTGTTTCCAGGACCACCACGTGGAGGTGGAGTGCGGTCTTGACCAGCTCTGGTTCGCTGGTCCTGACGCAGGCAGTCAAGCTATTAGTCGCTGACTGCGGTCTCTATTGCTGCGTCTTGAGGTCCCACTTTTATTTCAACAGCAAAACATTTCCATGGCAATATTTACAGGATCATGGGTTTCATACGGTAAAGTTTCCCATTGATTACCTCAATATATTCTGGGGTGTAAACGTACTCAAATTCCACCCGTGTGTTACCGGGGCCCGAAAGGGGAACAAAGAATAGTAACACTGTCCCCTACCAAGCATGTCGTAAAAAGCGACTAAGGAGGGTTGGGCATGGGGCCGGTTACACCATCCTGTAAAAAAATTTAAACCACAAAAAACTTCAACAAATATGGACAAGTCAAATAAAGAAAATAAAACACAGCCATCCAAGACAGGGGAAGGTCCTCTCGCGGGGAGGCGTATGATGCAACACAGAGAAAGCCGAAAGGAGTCTGTGTTGCTGACTAACCTTCTTTCTTCTAGGAGAACTTCCAGATTTGGCACCTGGAATGTTCGGACATTAAACGAACAAGGGAAAGTGGCGCAAGTAGCAGCAGAAATGAGGGAATACAAAATCGAGGTTCTGGGAATGTGTGAAACAAAGTGGAAGGGGGTAGACAGGAAGAAACTCATCACAGGTGAATTGGTGCTGTCCTCAGGACATGAAGACGAAAGTTCACACCACAGTGAAGGGGTAGCTCTTATGCTATCTAAAGAAGCACAGAAAGCACTAATTGAATGGGAAGCTGTTGGACCCAGAATAATAACAGCTTCTTTTAAAACAGCTAAAAAGAAAATTCATGTAAATGTCATCCAATGTTATGCACCAACTAATGACAAAGAAGAGTCTGTGAAAGAAGCATTTTATACTAAACTACAGGAAATTATGGATAAAGTAAAAAGAAGAGACATCACAATTTTGATGGGTGACATGAATGCAAAGATAGGTACAGTCAACACTGGATTTGAAGAAGTCATGGGAAAACATGGGCTATGAATAATGAATGAAAATGGAGAGCTATTCCCAAACTTCTGTGCTTCATATCAACTGGCTATAGGAGGAAGCATGTTTCCACATAAGAGAATACACAAGGCAACATGGATATCACCAGACCATAGAACAGAAAATCAGATTGATCATATATGCATAAACAAGAAGTTTAGATCATCATTGCAGGATGTAAAGGTATATAGAGGAGCAGATGTGGCATCAGATCACCATCTTCTGATAGCCAAAGTAAAAATGAAACTCAAGAGATATGCAACAATGCAAAATTATAGACAACAGTTTAATGTAGGACAGCTAAGAAATCAAGAAACAAGAGACAAATTTGCGGTCACAGTATCCAACAAATTCCAAGTGCTCCAACAGCTTGAAGATGTAGAGAATACAGAAGACTATTGGCAGCAGGTCAAAACAGTATGGAAGGAGACATGTGAAGAAATACTGGGGAAAAGGGAAAGAAAACAAAAAGCATGGATAACAACAGAAACCATCAATAAGATAAAAGACAGAAAAACAAGAAAGCAGAGTTAAACACAAGCAAAACTAGAAGCTCCAAAGCCAAGGCTCAAGAAGTGTACACAGAAGCAAACAAAGAAGTAAAAAGAAGTATCAAAAGAGACAAGAGGAAGTATATTGAAGAGTTGGCAAGAGAGGCAGAAGATGCTGCAGCCAAAGGAAATATGAGAGAACTGTATAGCAGCACAAAGAAGCTAACAGGGAAATACAAGCAAACAAGTTGCCTCATAAAAGACAAGAATGGGAAACTGCTCAGCAATATACAAGAGCAAATGAAGAGGTGGACAGAATATTTTGGGGACCTTCTCAATAGACCAGCTCCACAAAACCCGCCGGACATCCAGCCAGCAGAAGAAGAGCTACAAATTAACGGTGAAAGACCAACGAAGGAAGAAATAAAGAAAGCCATAAAGCTTCTAAGAGAGGGAAAAGCGTCTGGACCTGATGGCATTCCAGCAGAGGCCATCAAAGCAGATATCGACACGGCTACAGAGATGTTATATAAATTACTTGGTAAAGTCTGGGAAAAGGAAGAGATACCAGCAGAATGGAAGGAAGGATATCTGGTTAAGTTGCCTAAGAAGGGAAATTTACAAGAGTGCACAAATTATAGAGGAATAATGTTACTATCAGTGCCAGGAAAAGTATTAAACAGGATTATCCTTGAGAGATTAAAAGAGTCCATAGACAAGAAACTAAAGAGAATTTGAACAAGCAGGTTTTCGACAAAACAGATCATGTACAGACCAGATAGCCACTTTGAGAATAATAATTGAACAAAGTCTGGAATGGAATTCACCACTATACATCGGATTTGTGGACTACGAAAAGGCATTTGACAGTGTAGACAGAGAATCACTTTGGAAATTGATGAGGCATTATGGAGTTCCCCTGAAGATCATTAATTTAATAAAAGAAAACATATGAAGACATGACATGCAGAGTTCTTCATGAAGGACAGCTTACAGAACCGTTTGGGATAAGAACAGGAGTGCGACAGGGATGCCTCTTGTCTCCATTTCTTTTCTTGCTGGCAATAGATTGGGTTATGAGATCATCGACAACACACAACAGAAATGGAATCCAGTGGACTCTGACTAAGCAGTTGGATGATCTGGATTTTGCTGATGACTTGGCTCTTCTGTCCCATAACCGTAATCAGATGCAGGACAAATTGAAAACACTCGATGAGAGGTCACAGCAATTGGGTCTGAAAATACACAGGGAAAAGACAAAAATAATGAGAATAAATGCAGGTAATGATAACAGGGTTGAACTTGAAGAAACACCAATTCAAGATGTAGAATCATACACATATCTTGGCAGTAATATAGACAAAGTTGGAGGGACAGACAGCGATATCAAAATAAGAATACAAAAGGCAAGAGGAGCTTTCATTGCATTGGGAAATATATGGAGATCAAGAGAAATAGGATCCAACACGAAAATAAGAATCTTCAACTCAAATGTGAAGTCAGTCCTATTGTATGGCTCGGAGACATGGAGAACAACAAAGACAACAACCAAAAAGCTACAGACTTTCATAAATGGGTGCTTGCGTAGAATAGAGGGATTGAAATGGTATGACAAGGTTACCAACGTGGAACTGATGACAAGAACTAGACAAGTGCCGGTGGAACAAGAGATGAGAAGAAGACGATGGCGATGGATAGGACACACACTGAGGAAACCTGTTGATAGCATTACAAGGCAGTCCTTGTTCTGGAACCCCCAGGGCAAGAGAGGCAGAGGAAGACCAAGAAGTACATGGAGAAGAGAGTTGGAAACAGAGGTGAAAATGATGAGGAAAACGTGGAAAGAACTTGAGATGATGGCACGGGACAGGAGGACTTGGCATGTGTTTGTTGAAGGCCTATGCTCCTTTGGGAGTGGAGGGTTATGAATGAATGAAACGTACTCAGTGTCAATGATTAATTCTTTCTTTTCTGTTGATTTCTTATTACTTATCAGTACTTTAATATTCCGTTGAGCCTCTCCTACAAAATATGTATTTTCCAGCAATTTGGATATCTCGTTAACTTGACCAACCTCACGGTAGAAGGGGAACGACTAAGTAAGTAAGTTAACTTGACCGATGTCTGTGTTCATATCCTAAGCATCTCTAGTTGAAAATAAAAGATGTAAAGAAGTTCTAAACGAGAGTGCAGTATGTTCAAACTGCTACTTACTTGGTATGAGATAAAACAGGAGGATGTGTGTCACAATACTCCGATGTAGTGAGATCTTCACTCTATTAAAAACTCTGCAGTTCTTGTCTTGAATATCGCAAGATGAACTTAGAGAAGGACCAAGTCACGATATCTCAAGGTGCGTACTACCTCATGGTCGGGGCAACACTTGGATAAAATCATGACTGTGCAAGTGGCTCTCTATCAGGAACTGATTCTAAAATCTTAGATTTTTGCTGAGCTTGAAAATGGTGCGTGGACTCGCCACTTTCGATTGGTTACCTAAAATCGTAGGGATTTATTTAATTAGCTGCCTCCATTGATGACAATGTGTTGTCTTTGTAATATAGTTACCTACTTATCGTAAAATTTAACTAAGCTTATGTAAATGAGGTGACATCAATCGTTGCCAAGCAACTCCCGCCATTGGTAGCGTCTGGGCGGCCCACCTACGTCATCGATAGTTAGTTTCAGTTTTGATTCTATTTGTAACCTGCATATACAGTGTTATGTGAGAAAAACGCCGTATTTGCTTTTCTCGTTCTAACTCCTTCTATATCAACAAATGGTACTGCTAATGCTAGGGTGGGCCATACGGTCACAATATGATAAATTAACATAGAATTGTCGAACACCAGTACTACAGAATTGTCTGCTGACATTATTATAGTACTGTATCTCTGGTCGAATCGTCATGTAAATTATGAGGAATATATAGCATTGTCTGTCACCATTATTATTGATATTAATTTCCTGTCTAAACGTCGGGTCGAATACAATGAATTAATATGGAAATCAATATAGAATCCATTTAACATTAATATGAACACTTTGTACAGTCTCATCCCGTGGGATCATAAAATACACCAGATCACATTGTAGCCATGTGGCTAGATGCGATCGTAAAGTAAAAATGAATAAAGCAAAACAAGTTCGTACCAATCACTGCGTCGATTTTGCAAGGTACTACACATTTCACCACAATACTATTTTCTAACGAGATTTCACTTACCTACTCAGAGATTGGACTCTAATCAGCAATTTAGACGCATGGCTTTACAGTGCTTTAACCTTTAGCACGCTGCATAAAAATTCAGAAAACTTGCCCAACCACTGCATTCTTTTTCACAACCCCCCATTTTTATAGTGGGTGACTTGTAAATTCTATAGTTTTTTTGTTTTTTGGTCAATTGCTCTAATTTTTAGATTGTATAGAAATGAATGAATGATGAATCTGATGATATAAAATTTGTTTGTGTACATGTTAGATGTGATAGGAAGAGAGGAAAGGAAAGATGAAAAAAACGAAAAAAAAAAAAAAAAATTTTAAAAAAATAAAATTTTTTTTTTTTTTTAATTTTAAAATTAAAAAAAAATTTAAAAAATGACCAACGAACGAAGAGTCCAAATCCCTTGCATCTCAATGAAAGTCATTTGACCAATAGAGCAATACAAATCAAATGACGATCTTTTCGTTACACCCATCATCAGTAGCAAAGCAACAAACTCCCTAGCCAGCCGTGACATTCGGCCGTAATCCTATTTTTTTCCGATATTCCTAATCCTAACCCCGAAAATTATACATACTTGAAAGGCCATTTTACTTTCGTTTCCATCTCAGCCATCAAACATATTCTGAGAACCGATTTCAGCGCTTATAAAGACAAAAATTTCATCCCCACCGCATGGCGTCAGAATACAATAAAATTAGAGCGAAATGGCCGCGTGTCTGATGCCGATTCATTTCGATTTAAAAAATTTACAAAAAATAAACGCGGATACACCCATCACTTTTTTAAGATCGGAAACGGAAGCTAACTCTCTTGCAAATAAAATTACAACTTAACATCCGGGGCTGAAAATCACGTGTACACAAGTCCTCATGCTAGAAACGGTGACAGCCGCAAGGCGAGACATATCACCTCCAGCTGGCAGAACATAGGTTGCGTTCGGCGATATGTCTCGCCGGCAGCGTGCTAAAGGTTAACACGTGAATTAGCAGTGGTCTTCGATTAGGTCTGGCCCCTTTGGCTCCCTGGATGCAAGTAATTTCGCGTCGCTGGGCGCAAACTTTTAGCGCATTATTTCCGCTGGGGCAGGTGATTTTGGCGTCCGATAGACGCTCCAATCAATAACATTAAAAGTCATGTGAGGGGTTTCCTAGAGTGGGTTTAGACTGGTTCTAGCTCAGTCTAAAATTGTCTGCCCTAATTCATAACCGGTTTCAGGCCACTGAGGTTAGGTTTAGAATGACGTCGTTAATCTAAAAATAGTACATTACGCTAGGAGAATATTTACCAATAAGAGAAAATTTGCAGCGTATTTTTACCGACTTTTCGATCATGCATTGAAGATGAATTTTAAAAAAATGGTGTCTTGTAAATTAAATGAAGAGAAGATTGGGCCAGTCATCACAATTATAGACATCAATTAACTTTATTACTTTAGCATCTCTGATGTTCATTAAGAGCATATACTGTGCTCATTGTGTTAACATTTGTTGTACTGTGTTATCATCTAATGTGTTCGTTATGTTAACCTTTAGCACGCTGCATTCTCTTCCAGAAAACTTCCCCTGCAGCTGCATTCTTTTTCACAATGCCCCGTTTTTATAGTGGGTGACTTGTAATGACTATAGTTTTTGTGTTTCTTGGTCAATTGCTAAAATTTTTGGAATTTATATAAATAAATGAATGGTGAATCTGATGATATAAAATTTGTTTGTGTACATGTTAGATGTGATAGGAAGAGAGGAAAGGAAAGATGAAAAAAACGATAAAAAAATTAAAAAAATAAAAAAAAATGTTTTTTTTTTATTTTAAAATTAAAAAAAAATAAAATAAAATAACCAACAAACGAAGTGTCCATATCTAAATTATCTCTTGCATCTCAATGAAAGTCATTTGACCAATACAAATCAAATGACGATCTTTTCGTTACACCCATCATCAGTAGCAAAGCAACAAACGCCCATGTCAGCAGTGACATTCGGCCGTAACCCTAAATCTCTCCGATAAATCTAATCCTAACCCCTAAACTTTTACATACTAGCAATGACATTCCACTTTCGTTTCGATCTCTGTCATCAACCATATTCTGAGAACCGATATTAGCGCTTATAATGACAAAAATCTCATCCCCACCGCATGGCGTCAGAATCCAATAAAATTAGAGCGAAAATGGCCGCGTGTTCGATGCCGATTCATTTCGATTAAAAAATTCACAGAATATAAACGCGGATGCACCCATTACTTAAAAAGATCGGAAACAGAAGGTAACTCTCTCTCAGATAAGTTTAAAACTTAACATCCGGGGGTGAGATCACGTGTACACACATTCTAATGCTAAAAAACGTAGCACGCTGCGGTCGACTGTGGTCGACAGCAGCGTGCTAACCCTCGGTCGACTGTGTTCGACAGCAGCGTGCTAAAGGTTAACATCTGTTGTACTATGTTATCATCTAACGTGTTCATTATGTTAACATCCGTTGTACTGTGTTATCATCTAAAGTGTTTGTTATGTTAACATCTGTTGTACTGTGTTATCATCTAACGTGTTCATTAAGTTAACATCTGTTGTACTGTGTTATCATCTAACGTGTTCATTATGTTAACATCCGTTGTACTGTGTTATCATCTAAAGTGTTCATTATGTTAACATCTCTTGTACTGTGTTATCATTTAACTTATTCATTATTTTAACATCTGTTGTACTATGTTATCATCTAACGTGTTCATTATGCTAGTGTCATTTATGTTGGTGATGATGTTATGGAATCAGACAAGATGGCTGACAGTTATCCAATTATATTTATGTGTAAAGTTAGATTTGTCCATAGAATGTTTGATAGACTCCATCACATTTTAACTGAGACTACAACCTGACAGAACGTGTGTAATCAAGAAAAGTTGTATTCTCTGGAATTGGGTGTTTGAAGAAAATATGTATAAATGACTTTCTTTCATTTATTTTACCAGGGCAAGATAACTCCAGCTGTCAGCAAATCTTTGGAGCTGATATTAGTAGAGGAAGCAGTGCTGTCCCCTTCTGTAGTCTCTGTATTTAACCACCCATCTAACAAGGTAAAAAAAACGTGATTTTGACATCTGCACACAGGTGATAGATAGTCCAATCTCATATCTCTGACTGAGTTTTTCTGTGCCACAAGTAGCAGATATTCATTTCTTCTAGATCTTTCATTGATTTCTTGTAGATCTTTCATTGCTACTTGTGAAATTTTTTTCAATTTAAGCACAATTTCAAACACCAGCTTTAAGAATTGTTTGTATAACATTTTTTCAATTTTAATTTGCCATGCACGAAAATGTAAAAATGTTTTATGAGTTCCTTTTTTGTCATAAAATCAGGTGCACATTGAAATCCAACATGGGTCTGGCTATTTTTACCTAGAAGACTTCCATTCCAGTGTTCTGACAGCTAACTATGACCAGAAATCAAGGGCAGTTCAGGTGAGTTGATCGAGTCAGCTTGGTTGTTAGTAGCAACAATAGGTGTTACAACAGGATTTTTTATTGACACCTGTTACATCGGATTTCCCATCCGATGAACAAAGCTTATTACCACAACTGACACAGATTTCTATCGTGCTGTATTGCTCCATTTTTGTTACCAGTTTTAGTCTTGTATTCTCAGCTAACTTCTATGTGTGCCGGTTTCTGACCACTGTCTTGTTTGTATTATTAATTTTAGAAATACTTCAAAATGGTAGAGCTTCTAATGCCGTGCTGACAAACACGAATAGTGGGGTAACGGTCTGAACTTTCAATAATATCAACTGATAAGTCCGTGGGGTTCAGAGTCCGAACAAATACAATTTAATAGCACATTACATCCAAGTAAATACAGTTCATCAGAATTCAATTAATACATCATAATTCGTCACTTGAATCATATTCCTTAAGTCGTGGTACGGTCAAGCTATTTACTCGTGATTCCTAGATTGGCAATCCGGTATTGAACAACTCAACTTACGCGACTAAGGTGACCTTCTTGGATACTTTCAATAAATGTTGCTCCCTAATATATATTCTCCACTTCAAAACATAATCCCTCTCATCACTGAGGTATAATATTGTATCCACAAATTATAGGCTGACCCAAACACCTATTCATCAAGAAAATCCTTGATATAAATATCCTTCTACTGGGAGACTTCAAACTTCCGTCCGTCTAGGACCAAGTACAACAAAAAATGGGTACAATTACAATGTCGTCACGTGCTACCTTAACAACGTGACACGTCACATTAAAACTAAGCAAATTATACTCCTCGCTTTCAACACCGTGAAGCGCAAAAACTATAATATATCTCTATTGTATTTCAACAACTAAAATGTGCAACTTTTATCCGAGCTCACTACCTAGTTGCTACAAATCATCTATCCTCTCGTAACATTCCCCTGGCCGACGGGGGTAAAAAAAATCTAATCTATAGATTTTTTTTTCTTATGGGTATGTGAAAAGAATGTTAAAGATTATCGATCTACGAATCACGTAATATCGTCAAAGATCGTAGTCAAATTTAAGTCCATGTCAACAACTATCTTAACAAAAATACATGTCAATTCAACAGAAAGAAATGTCAACTATCAAACTGTTACTAATCTATAAATAGTTATGTCTGTGAATAAAATTCTATCTTAATTAATAAGAGTATGAAATAGTGATTAAAATTATACTATAGATTTTTAATGAGTCATAATATTAACTAAATGTAGAGTGTGTAGTATGTTATAGAATATAATTTAACCTAAGTAAACGAAAGTAGGAATTAATAGCTAAGGAATGAAAAGAAAAATTGTAAGGAAAGTAAGAGAATAGTTAATACTGTATGAAAAGAAAGTAATAGTAAGTTAATAGATTAGAATATAATAGATGTACATAAGGAAAAAATATAGAAGTAACCTATAACTAACTTAATCTATGAATTAATAATATAGAATTAATATATATATAAATATTATGTTAAAGTAAGTTCATACATGCATATAAAATGAAACAATTAATTAGCTAGCATAACTATACTATCTACTTGTGTGCTGCTGTATGTATATTAATTGTGTTATCATTATATTATTTAATCATAATAATTTCAAGTAATGTCATTTTTTTAAGGATATGTTGTCCTTATTTCGTAATGTTCCACGAATATCACTTTATGTAGTCACAATGGATTATCATTCCGACGAAAGTATTTGAAAATATATCTGTAAGTCACTTTGTTCCTATTTTTCACTTTGCATTTTGAATGTATCATATTTGAATTTGCTTGAGTTACGAACGAACACTAACCAAAGTCCGTACACATTTCCACAACGTTGTCAATGTCAAGAGATTATTCGAATCGGATTGTTACAACTTTGAATGTGTGCAGAATTATTCTTTGTCAATTTGTTTGACCTGGGATTTTGTAAGTTTGTAAACTCTTGAAGAAAGATCAACAAGTGTCAGTTCCAAAACCAAGTTCTGGTTCCATGAGTTATTTATGTTCACTTCTTATATGGCAAAGGATTGTGCGATAGTATATCAGCAACTACATTCTCATGTCCTGGAATTGCTTCAGTGGTGAAATTAAATGGCTGTAGCAAGATCGAAAAATGGGCCAGTTTGGCGTTCTTATGATTGGCTTTTCTAAGTGATGCTACTGCATGTTGATCACAAAAGGAGCGCCTAACAAAAACTTTTCTAGTTTTTGTATTGCCCACACGACGCCTAACAATTCCTTATCTATCACCGAATAGTTTCGTTCTGTCTTGGTAAGTTTTCTGGATATGTATAGAGTTGGGTGCAGTACGCCGTCGTGTTCTTGTTTAGCGATAGCTAGTTGTTGATAGATGATTTTCAGTTCTGGTCCTTTATAACCAAAATCTTTCCCTATTTTAACGAAAGTTTCTAATGTAGCCATCCTGAAATCAATAATATATGTAGTTAATCAACAATTGTTCCTCAATCACTTAATAAAATTTCTTCTCTTATTTATCTTCTACTCTTACGGCAAAAATAGTTCTTTAATGCCATTATACTACTTAACATCAAACGATACTCATATTCACTTTTAAATTTGCCCCACGTTCTTATTTTCACGTTTAGCAAGTTCTTTCTGCCTTAGTCACTTTGGACAAACGTTCTAGTGCCTTGGCCACTTTTCTATTGCAATCATCTTGTTCCTAGCCATAGCTAGTTGTTTTTTTCAAAAAATTAATCAAAGTATATGGTCCTTATATAAACCAAAATCTTTACTATATTTAAACGAAAGAAAAATGTCAGGCCATGTGAAATCAATAATATATGTAGTTAATGTTAAATGTTTGTAGATCACCAATAAAAGATTATTCAGAGTATTAGTTTGTAGATATTTTCTATAACTGACCTCGAAACCCTCGAATACTGTCGGTTGGATTATAGGTTTGATCAAAGTGAGTTTCATATTCACTATCGTAAAACCCAAGTTATTTGTTACCGAAATAGAACCAGGCTCGACAGTCATGACTTACTCCAATGATGGACAAAACTAGTGCCTTGGGCCTAAATAACTGCAAATAGTTGGAATCACAACGTTCCTCCAATTTTTTTTTCAAAAATTAATCAAAATAGATTTGATTATATTAATACCCAGTTATATGCTATCCCTAGTATATTATAAGCTTAAACATCAATAAAGACAAGACAAACCATAAATAAAATTGTACAAGACATTAACACATCACAATTGACAATTGCAAACATTAAAATATGATTACTTGAACGAAATAAGAATCGGAAGCATACCAGAAAAGGTCAAGGTAACCAAATATAGGTTAATACACATGTGTACAGATAATGATGACGTCACAGGACTCTATAACGGACATATATTAACAATTAAAATAAATTATAGAAAGATGGAGAAAATACGAAATAGTTACAAACAAATTACGGAAAATAACAAGCAGAACAAGTCCAAAATTAATATTTCTTTGGGGTCTCTTGTATTCAAATTGCAAAAATTCAATTACCCTAGGATCGACTAGAATCTCTGTGGTCAGCTTGTGGCGACATTACAGAAGATTCCAGTTCCCTACCAACCAACCCGCTTAAACACATAAACATATGAATAGATATAAATACATACAATATGCATGAATTAAATATGCCTACACAATTCGATGGACGACATTTTGCACTGATACGACCACTAATGGGTTTACTTATCTTTTAGCGTATGAAAGTTTTCCCTGCACGATGCTGGCATTCGTCAACGGTACAGATGAGATTTCCTTGAAGCTGGTTTAGTAACTTTGAAAGCATTAGCATAGTTCTGGCTGAAGGAATGGCTATATGTCCAAAGCTCGGTGGAATGTGTCACATGCCACCACTCAAATCATTCATGGATGACACAACAATTCTGACATCAGATGAACATCAGGCCCGGAGGATGTTAGAACGCCTGGATGAACTAGTCAGCTGGTGCAGAATGAGCTTCAAACCCAAGAAGTCGAGAAGCCTATCAGTCAGGAAAGGGAAAATAGCAGAGGACATATTCATGGTTTCCAACCAAAGAATCCCTACTGTCATTGAGGAACCTGTTAAAAGTCTTGGCAGGGTGTACAATGCCTCATTAAAAGACTCGAAGGCAGTGCAACAGACAATAGAAATGGCAGACAGAGGGCTACAGATCATAGACCAAAGCAGACTCCTGGGAAAGTTCAAACTGTGGTGCCTCCAGTTTATGTTGATACCGAAGTTGCTGTGGCCACTGCTTATATATGAAATAAGCACAAGTACAGTGGAAGCTATAGAGCAGAAGGTCAACAAGTTCATGAGAAAGTGGCTAGGGGTACCACCAGGTCTGTCAGATGTAGCACTGTATTGCAAAAAGGCAAAACTTCTGCTTCCTTTCAAGTCAGTTGTTGAAGAGTACAAAGTTGGAAAGGCAAGGCTTGCAATGATGCTACGCGAGTCAGCTGATGACGTGGTTAAGTCCATTCAGCCTACACTGAAAACAGGAAGGAAGTGGAGAGTGGAAGAAGCTGTTGATGCTGCCCAAGAGTCACTCAAACTGAGGGAGGTAATCGGATACACACAAACGAATAGACGGGGATTTGGTCATGGAGATATCCGCTGGTGGTCCAAGGCATCAAGCAGGGAGCGCAGAGACATGGTAGTTCAGGAGATACGAGGAGCTGAGAATGATAAGAGGTTGCAAAAAGCAGTGCAGCAGGTCCAACAAGGCCAATGGACTACATGGGAAGGAGCCCTGCAGAGGTCCTTGACATGGAATGATATATGGCATATGGCACCTCTTAGGCTCAGCTTCGTTGTTAGATCAATGTATGACCTGCTGCCATCGGCCACCAACCTTGTGAAATGGGGAAAGTTGGATGATGAGTAGTGCCCCCTGTGCCAGGGGAGGCAGACACTCGAACATGTGCTCTCAGCGTGTAAGGTGGCATTAGGGCAAGGGCGATACACTTGGCGCCATAACAAAGTGCTAAATGAGCTTGCTGCGACAATAGATCTGGCAAGGATGAAGGCGAATAGCAAACCCAGGCCAAGCACCGCAAATACATACTTTCTGAGGGCAGGAAAATCAGCACACCCCAAACCGAGTAATCCTGGTAGCAGTTTACCATCTCTTCTTGACTGTGCAAACGACTGGGAGATGGCGGTAGACCTACCTGGACGAGGGGCATATCCAGAGAGTATCAGAAAATCGCGGAGACGGCCGGATATAGTGCTTCATTCTTCAGCAACGCTCCAGGTCATACTGATTGAACTGACCATGCCATTTGAATCCAGATTAGACGAGCAACATTCATTCAAAGCGGCCAAGTATAGTGATCTGGCCGCGGATCTGAGACACGATGGGTTCACTGCAAAGGTCATGGCTGTTGAAGTGGGCGCAAGAGGGCTTGTGGCTGCATCAGTGTATGATCTATTGAAACTGTTGGGGCTGAGGGGACAGTCGAGAACAAGGGCACTGAAGAGGCTTAGTGAAACTGCTGAAAAGGCATCATGCTGGCTGTGGAACAACCGCAATGGGCAATGGAAATCATGGCAATAAACGCTGCGGTACAGAAAACACCAGGAATTTTTCTAAGTCCACAATACGCTGAGTTTTTTGTTGTACTAGTGAACGGGCTGTGACTGAGCGGCAACAGGCGGTGTATATTATAGGGGTGTTCAGTGTCAGAATTTCAGTGGCCAGACGCGCCGGCCTCGCGATGGTGTCTCAGTGTGTGCGAAGGAACGAACGGAATAATTTGTCTTTGTTTTGTTACTTTCACAATTGCCTCCACGACTGGCGGAGTTGTGGATCAAAGTTGCTACCATAAGGGAAATGGGTTCATTTTCGATACAAGACAACAGGAGGCTGAGACGATTGGGAGTCATGACCCAAGTGGGCCCGCCCCCCTTAGAGTGTAAAGGAGTATATGGGCCGAAACACTCGTCGGACGGGGGGACTCTTCTGATGATCAGATTGCTTCCTGTTGTATCGCTCTGTAAAGAGTTTCCTATCATCACTGGATACGGTATTGATGGTAAATCGAAGTTTGATACAGTTTTCCAACGGTATTGACTTCTGCTATGGATCTTGCACATGAAAGGATGACGTTGTACAGTTCTTTCGTTGTTATGCGTGTTACGTCACTAACTGCAAGTCACGTGAGCACTAGCCGATCGTAAACAATTCTGGGTCAATCGAACGATACAATGTCTTTATTTTCCATTTGACTTGAATTCATTTTTAGCATGGCTTGAAGAAAAAAAAATTTTTCGTTACTTCATTAGCTTGTCATCTCGGTCCCTGCGTTGGCAAACCGTTTTTGATCCATGCGCTGGCAACTATTCTCGATCCACGCACTGGCAACTATTCTCGATCCCCGCACTGGCTAACCATTTTTTGTTACATCGGATTCCCCATCCGATGAACAAAGCTTATTACCACAACTGACACAGATTTCTATCGTGCTGTATTGCTCCATTTTTGTTACCAGTTTTAGTCTTGTATTCTCAGCTAACTTCTATGTGTGCCGGTTTCTGACCACTGTCTTGTTTGTATTATTAATTTTAGAAATACTTCAAAATGGTAGAGCTTCTAATGCCATGCTGACAAACACGAATAGTGGGGTAACGGTCTGAACTTTCAATAATATCAACTGATAAGTCCGTGGGGTTCAGAGTCCGAACAAATACAATTTAATAGCACATTACATCCAAGTAAATACAGTTCATCAGAATTCAATTAATACATCATAATTCGTCACTTGAATCATATTCCTTAAGTCATGGTACGGTCAAGCTATTTACTCGTGATTCCTAGATTGGCAATCCGGTATTGCTACTGATGATGGGTGTAACAACTCAACTTACGCATTGAGACTAAGGTGACCTTCTTGGATACTTCCAATAAACGTTGCTCCCTAATATATATTCTCCACTTCAAAACATAGTCCCTCTCATCACTGAGGTATAATCTTGTATCCACAAAGTATAGGCTGACCCAAAACAACTCTATTCATCATACTTTCAAAATCCTTGATATAAATACTTCCTTCTACTGAGGGGAGGCTGACCCAAACACCTATTCATCAAGACTTCAAACTTCCGTCCGTCTAGGACCAAGTACAACAAAAAATGGGTACAATTACAATGTCGTCACGTGCTACCTTAACAACGTGACACGTCACATTAAAACTAAGCAAATTATACTCCTCGCTTTCAACACCGTGAAGCGCAAAAACTATAATATATCTCTTGTATTTCAACAACTAAAATGTGCAACTTTTATCCGAGCTCACTACCTAGTTGCTACAAATCATCTATCCTCTCGTAACAACACCTGTATGTAATATAATATACTACTGGACAAAAGTTAAGGGCCACCATTCAGTTTAGACAAGGTTTATATAATTGATTGGCAAACTGTAAAGACAAGTGAAAATGTCATTAAAACTGAGCTCAGAGAAATGTGTATACATTTCTGTGTGCACTGGGTTAATTTTTTTAAATGTCCAAAAACTGAGTCACTTTAACCCGCACTTGAAAATTGCCATTGTTGCTGCAAAAACTGGTGGTTTTTGCAACACGCCCCACTAGTTCAAAAGGTGAAAAAGTGAGTTGAATTTCTTTTTGTTAGTAAGTCACACATTATTAAAAAAACTTGACTGATCTTTTCCACGGATGAATCAACTTTATTTTGTAATAAATTGTTTACACCTGGTTGCATTTATTTGGTCCATAGTGGAGTTTTTCTTGGTGGCCCTTAACTTTTGTCCAGTAGTATATTTGCTTAGTTCCTATTAGGTCTGCTTTTTTATAGTCCCTCTGTCTGTTGCTTGTTTTCAAGTCTGATCTTTGTGCTGATTTTGTTTTCAGCAACGAAAAAAAAACAATAAATAAATAAATGGGAAAATCCTGCAACAAGTCAAGAGCTTCTCATATCTTGGTTATAAAATAACAGAAGATGGAAGGTGTGAAACAGAAATCAAGAAGAGAATAGGAATGGTCAAAGCTACATTCAACAACATGAGACAAATATTGACATCACAATTAACTCGCAATCTAAAACTAAGAATTGTTTAATGTTTATATATATATATATAATGTGTTTATTATTCATTACTGTACAGTGTAGAAACATGGACAATGAACAAGCAGTTGGAAGAAATAATTAAGGCTCTCGAGATGTGGATGTATAGAAGAATGGGGCACGTTTCATGGAAAGAGAAGAAATCAAATAAAGAGGTCCTAGAAAAGCAAGGAATGAAAAGAGAATTAATGAAGGAGATCAAAGTTAGACAACTCAAATATTTTGGCCCTACAAAAAGACCATAATGGAAGGAAGAGTTGAAGGCAAACCTGCATTGTCTTTTGTGCTAACAGTGGGAAGATAACATCAAGACATGGACATGACAGAGAGTCTGTCAGAGTGCACCATCAAGACATGGACATGATAGAGTCTGTCAGAGTGCACCATCAAGACATGGACATGATAGAGTCTGTCAGAGTGCACCATCAAGACATGGACATGATAGAGTCTGTCAGAGTGCACCATCAAGACATGGACATGATAGAGTCTGTCAGAGTGCACCATCAAGACATGGACATGATAGAGTCTGTCAGAGTGCACCATCAAGACATGGACATGAAAGGGTCTGTCAGAGTGCACCATCAAGACAAGAGACAGAAAACTGATATTTTTTGTAAAGATGTCAACTGATGATGATGATGTTTTCAAGTCTGATCTTTGTGCTGATATTGTTTTCCCTCATAAGGTCACACCACTGAAGGATGGTTCTCACTCTTTTACTGTTTATGACCTTTGCATTGATATGGCTGCAGACCCAGTGGCAACTGTTTCAGTGTCTAGTGTTAGCAGTGTTCAGGTCATGGTTATAGACAAGGTGAGAGATAGCAGTTTGTGCTTTAGTTATCTTAGAATGTTAATGTGGTTATAGACAAGGTGAGAGATAGCAGTTTGTGGTTTATTTATCTTAGAATGTTAATGTAGTTACAGAGATGGTGGTAAGTGGGTTTATGCTGGTAAATGACTTTGTAAACTGTTAGGGGAGTTACAGAGATGGTGGTAGGTGGAATTGTGCTTGTAAATGACATTGTAAACTGTTAGTGATTAGATCTGATCAGGTGCTGTCTTCACACTGAAGGTTCGCTCTAAGGAATCTTCAGAATTTTCTTTCTCTTCCCTTAATGTAACACCCTAAATCTTCAACATTGTCTCTTATCTTGATGGTACACTCTAAATCTCCAACATTTTGTATCTCTTTCCTTAATGGAACACCCTAAATCTCCAACATTGTCTCTTATCTTGGTGGTACACTCTAAATCTCCAACATTTTGTGTCTCTTATCTTGATGGTACACTTTGAATCTTTAAAATAATTTCTCTCTTGTCTTGATGCTACACTGATTTGCCTTCATGTTACATCACCACTTACAGCTCTTTTATGTTCTTGCCTCTTTACAGTCAACCTTTCCTTCTGTTGTGGCTTTCAGACATATCCATTTATTTGTCCAAATTATAAAAAAAAACTTTGTATTGTTTTTGTTTTCATTTACTTTATTTTAATGCTGATTTCTTTCATTAGTTGTCTTTCTTTCCTAGATGTCTTTCTTTCCTAGTTTTTCTAGGACTTAAATGTTTTCTCCTATTTCCATGAGATGCATCCAACTCTTCAATCTATCCCCATGTGAAGTGATTTGATGCTTTCTTCCAATTGGTTGTTTGTTGCCAGTGTTTTTGCACCAACAATAATGAAGACTGTGTAAGACTTGATGATCTATTTTTAATTTGTCTGATAATTATTTAGATGGTCATATCTGCCTCATATTGTTTCATCTATATCTGGCAGTTCCAGTTTTTGACTCCTTCATTTGCTGCTGTCTGCTGTGATGTGACCAGAAGATTAGACACTTATTACTAGTGAATGAAGTGTTAGAGTGTGTTATTTACGAGCAGTTGTAGCTGATGTTATACAAGTTAGAATATGTAGTGGATTATCAGGGCAACTAACTAGCAGTGGTGATTTCCTTGTTGACAGGTCCAAGTGTTGAAGGAGGTGTCTGGAAGTGTTCAGGTGTTAGACCTCAAAGGCCGACCTCTTCTTGCCAGCTTTTTCTCTCTCATGCACCTCAGATTGGAGGCAGCCCAGGATATTGTCACACTACGGTAATGATTGTCAATGTCAACAGCCACATATTTGTCTGTGTCAGGTCATCAGGTCTTTCTATCAAATAATTTCCGCATTCTGTTTAACCTTTAGCACGCTGCGGATGCAGCGTTGCGCCGAATGTAACCTATGTTCTCCATGCTGGAGGCGCAATGTTGCGCCTTACGGATATCACCGTTTCTAGCATGAGGACTTGTGTACACGTGATTTCAGCCCCGGATGTTAAGTTCTAATGTTATTTGCAAGAGAGCTAGCTTCCGTTTCCGATCTTAAAAAAGCGATGGGTGTATCCGCATTTATTTTTTGTAAATTTTTTAAATCGAAATGAATCGGCATCAACATGCGGCCATTTTTGCTCTAATTTTATTGGATTCTGACGCCATGTGGTGGGGATGAGATTTTTGTCTTTATAAGCGCTGATATCGGTTCTCAGAATATGTTTGATGGCCGAGATGGAAACGAAAGTAAAATGGCCTTTCAAGTATGTTAGATTAGGATTAGGAATATCGGAAAGGTTTAGAATTTCGGCCGAATGTCACTGCTGACGAGAGTGTTTGTTGCTTTGCTACTGATGATGGGTGTAACGAAAAGATCGTCATTTGATTTGTATTGGTCTGTTGGTCAAATGACTTTCATTGGTCAAATGACTTTCATTGAGATGCAAGGGATATGGACTCTTCGTGTGTTGGTTATTTTTTTTAAATTTTAAAATTAAAAAAAAATTATTTTTTATTATTTTAATTTTCTTTTTCGTTTTTTTCATCTTTCCTTTCCTCTCTTCCTATCACATCTAACATGTACACAAACAAATTTTATATCATCAGATTCACCATTCATTTATTTATAGAAATTCCAAAAATGATAGCAGTTGACCAAGAAACACAAAAACTATAGACATTACAAGTCACCCACTATAAAAACGGGACGCTGTGAAAAAGAATGCAGTGGTTGGGCAAGTTTTCTGAATTTTTATGCAGCGTGCTAAAGGTTAATAGTACCATGTTACACCTTTATTTGAATATAGTTTGTACATATAGGGAGAGATAGTCACTCATCAGTGGCCAAATGTTAGTCAAGAATAGCCTGTAACTTAATTGATGTCGTTATGGGGCTTGAGGACAAAATATTACCATTGCAAGCATGTCATCAAAGGTGACTAAGGAGGGGTGAGTTTGGGACCTGTTATCTCTAAAGAAACTTGCCTTCAAAAACGTATCAGCCAAGAAGAATAGTAGAAACTACAACCTAGATATTACACATATTGTTAAATGGGTTGGTGTGCAGAAATGAAGAATTTGATGGAATGAATCAAATGTGAGTCACACAAGAGGTTAACAAACAAATGTTGGTGATGAATAGGCCAAACAAAGAGAGAGCCAGCTAATAGAATTGCAAGATAGGCCTTGCACTGGAGTACCCAGGGTAAAGGGAATTACAGAATACTCAAAACACATGGAGAAGAGAACTAGATACAAATACCATACAGTCTGGATAAGTATAAATTACTGGGACCACCTAAAATACTTCTAATTATCAGAAATTTTACTTATCAGAAGTTTGCTCAATGATGAACATTTATGGTCAGAATAAGAAGTAAAAGTAATTATTTTAACCATTCAGATACACGTTTTTTAATTTTCATGTCTGCAAATTTTCCATTTATCTAAAGCAATTTACTTACTTACTTAGTTGTTCCCCTTCTACCGTGAGGTGTAGAGGTTTGGAAGAGAGAGCGCCAGATTATCCTATCCGCTGTCTTCCTCCTGGCCTGGTCCCATTCTAGTCCTCGGTCCTTCAAAGATTGTCTAATGTTGTCCTCCCAGCGGACTCTGGGTCGTCCTGGGGGTCTGGATCCCTGGCTCTTTGTTTCCCATGCTTGTCGTGGTAGCCGATCTTCTCCCATTCTGCAGACATGGCCAAACCATCTTAGTTGGGACTGTTCTACTTGGGTCTGCAGGGGGTGGGATTCTAGGCCTTGACGTATTGTCTGGTTGCGGACCATGTCTCTTCTTGTTACTTCAACCACCTTCCTCAGATACCTCATTTCTGAGGTTTGGATCTGGCTTTTGTGGGTTGTAGTCATTGCCCATGACTCGCATCCATATGTCAAGACTGGGACATAGGTGGAGAGGTATACAGCCATCTTTGTTTTCTTACCAACCTCTCTCTTGCTGAGGAATCCTCGATTTATGGCCTGAAAAAGTCTCCCAGCTGCTGCTTTTCGAGTGGCCAACTCTTCTTTGATGCCTCCCTTTCGGTCAATAATAGCTCCGAGGTATTTAAAGTGGTGGACCTGCTCCAGGACCTGTTCTCCCAGCTTAATCTGATGTCTTCTTTCTTCTCATGATATCACCATGGATTTTGTTTTAGAGCTGCTTATGACCATCCCTCTCTTCTCCAGCTCTTCTTTCCAGACTTGCAGGTTGGATTGGAGATGTGCCTCTGATTTAGCAATCAGGGCAACATCATCAGCAAATGCCAGCTCTGAAATACAGACCTGTCTCATCTTCCAGTACCCCACTGAATACTTTCTTGTTCTCTCCTTACATGCCTTGATGACATCGTCCATGAGGAGTATGAAAAGGTAAGGTGACAGGATATCACCTTGTCTTACACCAGTGGTGGTCCTGAACTCTACTGACTTATGGTTTGCTGTCCTCACATAATTTCTGCAAGACTTGTAGAAGCTCTGTATAGCATGAATCGGAGGTGCTGGAATGTTCTTCCTTGCCAAACAGTCCCAAAGTTCGCTCCAAAGCAATTTAACTGAGCCTAAAGTGAAGTGTTAAGCTATTTTCTAATACCATAATTACTACTTACTTAATTACGGAGCCTAAAGTGAAGTGTTAAGCTATTTGCTAATACCATAATTAATACTTACTTAGTTACGGAGCCTAAAGTGTAGTGTGTAGCTATTTGCTAATACCATAATTAATACTTACTTAGTTACGGAGCCTAAAGTGTAGTGTGTAGCTATTTGCTAGTACCTTAATGACTACTTACTTAGTTACGGAGCCTAAAGTGTAGTGTGTAGCTATTTGCTAGTACCATAATTAATACTTACTTAGTTACGGAGCCTAAAGTGTAGTGTGTAGCTATTTGCTAATACCATAATTAATACTTACTTAGTTACGGAGCCTAAAGTGTAGTGTGTAGCTATTTGCTAATACCATAATTAATACTTACTTAGTTACGGAGCCTAAAGTGTAGTGTGTAGCTATTTGCTAGTACCATAATTAATACTTACTTAGTTACGTAGCCTAAAGTGTAGTGTGTAGCTATTTGCTAATACCATAATTAATACTTACTTAGTTACGGAGCCTAAAGTGTAGTGTGTAGCTATTTGCCAGTACCTTAATTAATACTTACTTACTTAGTCATTCCTCTTCTACCTTGGGGTGTGAGAATTCCAGTTCAGACTA
This sequence comes from Oreohelix idahoensis, assembly GCA_024509875.1. Taxonomy (NCBI): domain Eukaryota; kingdom Metazoa; phylum Mollusca; class Gastropoda; order Stylommatophora; family Oreohelicidae; genus Oreohelix; species Oreohelix idahoensis. Next base: position 263,975 of record JAMPIV010015432.1, read on the forward strand.
CTGTCCTCCTTCAGAGATTGTCTGATGTTGTCAAGTACCTTTGTTGCAAGTATCAAAACGTTTGAAAGTCTCAATGTCCTAACTGACTAATCTAAAAATCCTGAACTTATTCAGAGTTTAACATGATTTCTAGAAAATCTGCATCACAAGAGATATACATTCATTTCATTTTTAAAATGGTCATAAGACAAAGTCAATAATTTGGT